>DWLS01000270.1:0-34603 GCA_018246255.1 Pachliopta kotzebuea | reverse complement strand
CAACCATTTTTTCTGACGTCTGCCAACGTCATTTTTTTTACTCATCGATAGATGACGTCGCGACAATATATATATATATATGCCCAAGTTTTCTTTATTATTCATGCATGATTCATGTTATGATGTATTCGTCATATTGCCATCCATATCCATATATATAAATCAACCTCTCCAACTATTACATTTGTATTATTTAATATTTTTTTCTTTTTCGACACAACGAGTGCGACTATAAGGACTTTTAATTAACAATTAGTGATACGCTTTCCCATAACAATGTGGGGTTAGTTGGGACACTAAACACTGCAGATTGTTAGTCGCTTTGGATCATTAGATCTCTTTACCTTGGTAATTTCTTAATTTGTAACTCTTTAGACCAGAACCCATTAATATTCATATATTTATTGTCTGTTTTTCCCTGATATTATTATTAAGTACGTTTTTATCATTTTATTTACATCATTTGATTATAATAAGTGGCCCATACAAAATTCTGAAACTTTGGGCACCTACAACTCGGGAATCCGACCACATACCAACAAAATTCCAACGGCTCTGATCTTATCTAAGCGGGATCTGTTTGTAAATATCAGCCTCCTACCCCTTGTAGTTCTCGAGATTGAAAATTGTTGACGGACAGACGGACATTGTCGTTTAAACAAGAGTGCTATCGTTTTATATATTTGTAAATTACCGTTTGGTAGAAAGTGGCGCTGCAATGGTACTTTCCCAGATGGTGTCAGGCATACCCAACCAGTAGTGTACAGACATAACCTAATTGTCAATGTTTGTTTCTAGGATCATACAATTGTGGGTATTTGTCACAAGGGTATTTATTACAATATAGTACCTGAGTCTCATTGCTTTGAAGCTGATCGCGAGCCTGCGTCACCATATCCGTGCATATCTTGCAGATGCTGTCATTGTCGCGAGGGTAGTCCACCCGCGGCCAAACTCGACTCACGCAATGGTGTGTTGCTTTGCATTCTCGCCCAGTACTGCACCAACAGATTACTATTACTTACACTTTTTATATCACAAAAATGACAATCAGACACTCGACTTTCTGGCAACGACCACCAAAGCACGTGCTTCTAAAAGCGATAAGCAATTTGGCGCTGTGTAAATATTCGATCTAATATCCTCTTGTTGACAGCAGATATTTTACTTATAACAAGAGGAAAAACCATTAGGTTAGAATAGTTACAGAAGATTTTAGTTTGGATAGTAGTGAGATATCACGTGCTTATAGTAAACGTTTAATTTTCTACGTCAAAAAGCATAAATAATGTAGCATTTCCCATATTATAATGTTAGAAATAAATCAGTATAGGTTGTGAACAATGAACTTGGTACGTTTATGTTTCTCTTAGATTATAGGAGACGTACAATATAAGTAATAGTTATTGATAGCCGATGAAGTAAAAGGAAACCGCAGTGAAACGTCGACGGACCGCGCAAATATAATTGGTGTGTCTTTCGGTTTTCCGCCAACCGGTTCAACAATAGTACGGTTATGCAACAATAGTATCATTGTTCGTTAACTGGATTAACGCAAACTGTCTTTCTACAACAGCTTCGTAAATGATCGTACACTTGTTGGAAATCATTTTTGAAAAGAATAGACAGCAAAACGTTTATAGATCACAAACAGCTCATACACATTTTCGGTCTGTGAGTTTTTCTATATATAGTACTAAATCCTGTTAACAGCTATGTTGATGGGATTTAGTCTGATTGACATAGCAGAAAATTAATTGGATGATGCGGACGGTTGACGTTAATTAATATAAATGTTGTCACCTGAAGTTGCTGCACCAGTAAGATGGACCCCAGGTGCAACGCGACGCACCCAAAAGTTTACCTGTAATATAGTTAAATTAGCGATTACTATATAAACAAACATATATTATTGTAAGTTATAATAAGCGTGTTGTTATAGTCGACTAAAGTGGTAATAAAATGAATCGGAATTTTTATTACTTTTGGAGATTTATAGCAATTTAATTGAAATAGCCTTTTATGCCATGCATATTCTCAGACGGAGTGATTACTTTAAAATTTAAAATACGCCACGCTTCTAGGTCAGTCAGGGTTATGACTTCCACCCATTTTTACCCACTCGGTAGTCTACTTTAATGCTTTAGAAAGAACTCTGGGCTCTCATTAGAAACTGCCTGAGTTGTCTTCGGGCTCCCTTATCAATGGGCAAAACCTTGAACCCGAATACATTTTTATTGGTTTTTACTTCCGGCAAGGTTAACCTTAGTCTTATTATTATTGCTAAATGAAGAATGGTAAGAAGTGATGTAATCGTCATTACGGTTTAATAAATATTATAATAAACGATTACGACTACAAATAACAAAAATCATTCGTGGCTTTTTTTAATTTTCCGCTTCAGACTTTACGGTGAATATCAATTTGTGAGGCAACTAGTTGTTTGAAATCTGATTAAAAGAAAGTATTAGTTTAAAGACACTGCGTAATTTTAAAAAAGTACTTCTGTTTATTGTGTTATTTTAATAATTTACTTCACAAGGGTTTATAGGGGTTTAGGGTGTAAAGGGTGGAACACAATAATTTATGGGACCCAAGCTAACCTTATCTGGCCGTGGTGCACCTTCAACTAACTAGGCTCTGGCTACCAATCAACCCGCATTGGGCCAATGTGATAAGAGACGATCCCCCCTGCTAATGAGGAAACTCTATGTCCAGCAGTGGACGTCTATCGGTTGATAAAGAAGTTAAGTGTTTATAAGAAAAATAGATTCTCTTAAAGTCCAATTCATGTAAAAACACATTATGATGAACGTTATAAAAAAAAAATATTATTACCTCCCATTTTCTTTGTCGGCGTCTTTGCTGTCGTCGTTTTCTTTTTCTGAAACAATTTAGGTGAAATTCCATACTAGTAATATAAATGGTGTACTGTATCTGTTTTCATACTTTTATTATATAGAATTTTATACGGGATATAAGTTTGTTAAACGAATCAATCATTTCTCTAGTTAACATTTGAAAGTTCAATTCAAATCAAGTTTAAATTGTAGAAAAAATGAAGAATGTTTCTTAATTTGAAATATAGTAAGAAAACAGACTTATTTGTTCTTTTTTTACTTTAGCGTTGTGTTAGTTTCTATGGTCTGTGTTATCTTAAGCAATGTTGGGCTTTACTTGTTGCTATTCTTTCTTATGCTTAACTTATTTCTCATATATTGTGACTGTTTGTGCGAAAATAAACAGGAAAAAGAACAGATTTTACTTCGGCGCCGCAGCAAGCAACTACTCCAAAACATAATAAGTTACAGAGTATGAATGATAGGAAGGTTTTTATAACCACTCTAATATCTCCAGTCTCATTACATATCAGATAAAATTTGAGTTTGAATATTGGCTACATCTTAGTTGAAATGTTTTAAAATACTAACAGTTACTTACATTTATCGACATCATGTTGTCCAACTTGTCGCTATTGCACATTGCGACAACTCGGCACATGGTCTCCGGTGAGGCTTCTGATGAGAGAAGCGCAGCGAGGTACTGCTCCAAGTAAGCTGTGTTTTCACGGCAGTATTTGATGATTGTTGGGTCGGAGAGATCGCGGCATGCTGAATTCATGCGCGCTGACAGGTACTCCTAATGAAAATACAGGAAGCATAAATTTTGACTTTTGTTAAGAGATACTTTTTTATACCACCAAGGTGGCAACAAGCATACGATTTGCCTGACGGGAAGGTTTTTTTTGTATATTAGATAGATTTTTTTATGTGCAGTTAGTATAACACCAACTAATTTCACGTTCTGTGACGGTGAAGAACATCGTGAGGAAACCAACATATTTATGCGATGACCATCCGCGGTCGGATTGCTATGTGGAATGGAGAAGGCAATGCCAACACCACTCCATTATAACTGCCAAATTTCACTGCACAAGATGATCACGACCCTCAATCATGAGGAAAATATGACTTTCTATATTCTATATCTATATTGGTCATATTTGATTCCAAGTGGAGTGATGGGAAGGTAATTGAATATACAGTGTAAGGTCGCAAATAAACTTTTTTTGAAACTCTAATTTTTCCCCACGATGGTCCATAGAAAGTTGGTTCTTCACTTAATACTGCGTATCATTCTTTAAGAAAATACTGACGAACTATATCTATTTGTTGCTGCAGCTATATGATTAGCTGTATTAATAAATTATTGACTCATAACTACAATGGTACAAATGATAGTAGGTCTCTTTTGCTGGAGACCGTGTATGTAGATAACACCGCAGCTCCTGTTTCTACCGCCAGAGTACTGTGCTAATATTACTTGGTTCCGGTTTGAAGTGTGCTTTATGCTAGTGAAATTACTGGGGTAACGAAATTTTACGTCTCAAGACGACGACTGCTACGTGTTGCTGGGAATATCTTAATCAGCATCACGTTGTTATAAGCAGCCGTATCACATACCCTCATGCTCGTCTCGTCGCCTCTTTGAATAATAAAAACATGACAAATTTAGGGGAATAATAATTTAATTTTATTAATATAATATAATTGAATCCTAGAAAAATTTCCTGTCTATATATTGTTATATAGAGATCAAGTTGTATCACTTATACACGTTGTACGTCATAGTAAAAGGTAATGAAAATATAAATAACAAGTGGCCCACACAAAGTTTTGAAACTTTGGGAACTCACAACTCGGGAACCTGACCACATATCAACTAAATTCCAACGGCTTTGATCTTATCTAAGCGAGATCTGTCTGTATGCCAAATTCCAGCCTCCTATCCCTTGTAGTTCTCGAGATTGAAAATTGTTGACGGACAGAAGAACAGACATTGTCGTTTAAATAAGGATTATCCAGTAGCCTTTAAAAGAAGCAATTTTATAAATCATCAGCGACATTACGAGAGGGCCGTTAACCTGATTGTGAGTGCGTTCCCATGCCTCTAATGTTTTTGCTGATAGGTAACGAGTTGATTTAAAATCAACAGAAAAAGTAAACGCGACTAAAATGGCTTCTCTCGCTTCGTCTTTATACTAAAGCAAAACACACGAGTTTATGATACTAAACATGGACGTAGTACGGAAGCTATTTCAAAAATATACTGAGATTGTATTTTTTTTCAATATTAATCACTTTCTGACTCAGCCAAGTAATGACCACATAATGTTTAAATTTTATCTACAAAAGAGCGAACTATTGACCTATATGGAAATTGTAAGTAGGAAATTTAAAATACAATGGCGGTATTTGTTAGTTCGTGAAAACTCTACCACCATCAATACTCCAAGTCTTAGGCTGAAATTATATTAGGCACCACCATGTTACAAGATAACCACTTGCCATAGATAAAACTATAATTTTCCTATAGAAAATGCTGTAACGAGAATGTAATGATGTCATCAATAATAATATTCTAAGTATGTATTTATTTTGAAATGTTTAAACATAACTTTATGTTAAAAGTTAGGATTTTTATAGTGCATTCACTAAATTTTGTACTACGTTCGTACCAATAGACTAACAAACTACTATACGGAGTTAAAGTTAAAAATAACTTATTATCTTTATAAAGACCTGGACTACATATACGATATAATATTGACATTTCTCTATAGAAATATTCCAGTATAAAATTGTAATATATTTACTAGTTAGAGGTGATGTTGGCAAGCAAATATATATAGACTAACGTTTGTATCAATATGGTAATAAGAAACCAATCATACAAAGTGTATGTATATACGGTGTCGTCTTGTATGTCATATATTTCATCGCTGACATATATGCAAACTGCAGAGTCGATATTCATTAATAAAGTATATATTTCACAGTATCATTTTACAAAATTGTACTAGTGTATATCATATGTAGTACGTAAGCATTTAAAACTAGATATACCAGCTGTTTAACTATACCTATTCCTACCAAAATCTGATGAATTTTTTATGAATTTATATAAAATAATATAAAGTTCATAAAACATTTATTTAAGTTAAAGCTACAAGTCATGATATTAATACAGAAAGAAAATATTTCATGCAGAAATTATTTTTAATTGAACTTGGGCTGGTAAATATAGTATTACAAAAAATATAAAACTTACCCATATATTACCTAAAAATTTTAAGACGGTCAAAACTAACTCACCGTGTTAATAAGATCCTTGACATCCTTCAGTTGTCTGAAGAGTCGAATGATTTTTTCGGAGACATCGTTTTTGCGTACTTCCTGATCTTGCTTCTCCCATACTGTACCGATGCAGTGGCCCACAGCACCGCAGTCGGAAGCAAGCCTAAATATATGTAATATATATTTATTTTAATTAATGCAATGGCTGAGATGAATAGATAATGAATAGAGATGAGAATGGACAAGAATAATAGTAAAGAAAATATAAGCGAAATAATAATGTCGCATAATAAAGAAGTACTTTTAAAATTTATGGAAAAGATTACAATGCTGTTAAAAGAAATAAAAATAATTAGCAGGTATCACATTTATCGGCTTTTGCTATTAGTACATAAAAATTATAAAAAATCAACAAGTATTTGATAAGCAAACAAGGTCTCCGACCATATTCCGAGGAATAAAAGAGTATATCTAAAACAAAAAAAAAATGCAATGGCTGCAAGTAATACCTTATATCTCTGAAGTACTATTTGCATGTTACTGATAATACAAAAAGTGCTTCTCATATATCTTATAAGACCTAAGTACAGAGTACTCACAGTCCTCGTAGACATAATTTAAAAATGGCTATAATTGGTTGATGACAGAATCAATCTCTAACAAAAGACATTCTAATACTTTATTATAAAAATTATTTTCTTCTTTTAATGAAACTGCGAGAATAGTATAAATTAGTTATACAAGTGCAAAACAAAGAATACTTAGAATAACTAAGAATCTGTGTCAAGATAAAGCGTAATAAAAACTTCGAGTTTAACAACGCTATCATTTTTCTTAACACGTAATCCAGTAAAATATGAAAAACTTAATTAAGGTATTGGATTTAATGTGATAATTTGATTATACTCACTTAAGGCTTTGGCACCAAAAGGAGGGACCTTTGGAGCATTCTTTTGGTAACTGTCGTGCAGACGATATACCTGCATAATAAAAAACATGGTCTAGGTTATTAAACCTCTTTTAAAAATTACAAAGATGAAGTTTTCTCTCGTATATGTATGATATATAAAATATACACGATTGTAAATCGAAGATGATTCACAATCCTATTTTGTTTACAACAGTTCTGATGAAATTTCGGTCAAAGGTGAACGGTCTGTAGGTTTTGTGTCATAAATATTAAACTTACATCTATTACACTTAACATTTATTTCTACAAGAAATTTAATTTTACATAAAAAAATGTGTTTCGTTCCTTAAAAAACTTCATGGAAATTACCAAGAGTTGTCTTATACACAGAATGTATGTAAACCATTGTGTTAAGCCTGGAAGTAATAAACTGGGAGTAAGGAGATACTGAGTTTATCAAACAAAGCAACGCCGGTAGTGTGTGTGTATGTCAAATTCATACAACATTTGTAGACAATTTATACACCAAGAAAAAAAGGCTGAAGTTTAATATTTATTTATGAATTTATTCCTTCTTACACCTGTTGTAAAGGCAGACTTAATGCCACTGGCATTATCTTACAGTCTACCTTGGATAGTGCAAAGATATGATGAGGTAGGTAAGTGCATGGAGCAGTTAAAGTAAAAGGTGTGTGATAATACATATAAAAATAATATTAAATTATATCACAGTACATACACAACATTAGACACATAAAACAAAAGTAATATACTTAATATAGATATATTAATAATAAATAATATACAAATACAAATATACTTTATTGTGCACTATCACAGAGTTACAAAAAAAGAAAGTACATCAAAATTTTCACAAAAGGCAGTCTCAGCGATCTCTGACAGACAACCTTTGGGTAGAAATTTAGCAAGTAGACCAAATCGGGAGGGTGCACACGAACAGTGAAAAGAAATAAAAATAACTACAATAGAAATAATAATAAAAATAGAATAAAATAATACAATACATCAGCTATTTTACTATATGAATAATATATAGACATAATAGCTTCTTGAGCATGTTGATCATATTATAGCCAAATTAGAGGTACAGATAGTGATCTTTGACATGTTTTTTAAACGATTTAATACTTATAATAATAAATGAACATAAGTATATCAGTAGGTACAAATTTATTTATGAGGACCCAATCATTATTAAAGAGAAGTTCCCGGATTTTTGATTTAAAGATGTTCCGATTGGTAACTGTTCTGATTTTAAGAGGCAGCACATTCCAGAGAAGAGTACTTTGGATAAAGAAAGAGCAGTGGACAACATCAGAAGTGTGCACAGGGCATAAAAGAGACGGGTTATTAGTTGAGCTGAGATTTTACCGTGGTTAGAACCCAGAAATGTAAAATAAGAGTTGAGATAAAGTGGTTTTGGAGATAGCAGAATAGCAAATGGTGTGTTGAGACAACGCAGACTTCGCCGCTGATAGATAGGCAATTATACATAGATACAGAACTGTAATATTATATTAGATATTCATCAATTGGATTGATAACATGGAACTCTAAAATTTGTTGCTTTTTCTATATAAATATTAAAATAACTTGTATCGTGTTTTATTCATTTCCTATTTTATTACTTTGAATCACAGGACAACTACAAACTTGTAAAAACCATTTAACTAAAAACAATATTTTATGTTATCAGAGCACATATTTCCACTTCATTTTTAATGTAAAAAAATGTTGTAGCCGTTGTAAAGATAACAATATTTATGATAATGAATAAACATATACTTTTATAATATTTTAGTTACTTTTTAACAAAATTTACTAAAGTGGAAACTTATATATATTCAATCTAACAATGCTTGTTATAAAGACAGTTTTGGGACTTAATATTGGTAGTTATTATTTGATTGTTGTGATTTGACCACTAATCCACTCAGGACAATTGTCAAACCTAATTATCTCTTCCATAAACAAATAATAAAGCAATGGTATTTCATAGTGACACAAGGAAACAAACGGAACTGCCTGATAACAAAAACTAAAATAAGCCTTATTTTATCTCATATATTCAATACAAGATAAAATTTTATATTTATAGTAAGTAATTACTTAACAACCTATATTCTGTAATGTAATAAGGATTCTAACAAGTAGCTATGATCAGTTTGTAAGTCAGTTAGCCATAAAACGTAAATACACTAACATTAACACATTACATTTTGTCAGCTGTAGGAGTTATGGTGGTACCTACATAGTCTGTCTCCAGTAACGGAGAATTACCACCAGTGAATTATATGTCAAACCAATATTTAAATTGAATAATCATTTGTAAAACAATGTATGGAAAGATATCTTAGTGCTGTTTAATATTATCACAACAAAAAGTAAATAATGATTATTATTAATATAATACAAACATTAACAATTTGTTAATAAGGTAGGTGAACTATAAAATATATACCGTGAGGTCAGTAACATACATAATAATAAGTTTATTGGACTCATGATAACATAATTATTGAATTCACAATCGTGTCTCCTTTAGTAATAAGTTTATAAGAAACTGTGACATTAAAATGATCTGTTTCTAGCTTCCCAGGGATAATTGTCAGTAACGAAGGTCACTGGTTGGAAACTGGGGCCACATGTAGTTAGATTGTTGATAGGATTATGCTCGAAAACATCTTCCTGGCTTTACAACCACATTGCCGTCATATTGTGAACCAGTTGCTGTCAGCATAAGAGAGCCCAAAATTTCTCAATGAAATACTTTCCTACTCATAGCCTCATTTTAACAACACATAAAGTTGAAGTTAAGTGTTAGCCTATTAGATGTTATTATGAAAGACTATGTTTATAAAAATGGCAAAATAGAAAATTGATAGTTTATATCAAAGTAATTCAAACTCAACAAATGAACATTGATACATAATATTTATACAGCTGCTTTAACAGAAGTTTATATGATTCATAGTCATTATTTATTGTTCAATCAAATTTCCTGTCTACAAAGTCACAAGAGGGGACAGTGTCATTGTTTTATTGTCATGTAAACTGCATATTAATGAAAATTGTATTTACAGAGTTAAATAGATTTAATAAAAAGAACACACTAATATCTATCATTTTTACAAACAACAGCTTTATTGTAGATGCAAAAAACTGTTTTTATTAATTTAAACATGTATTTTGTCAGTTGACATTTTGAATGTGATCTTACTAAAATAATAATGTTTTCATTAAATCTTTTTCCAGATTAGAAACTAAACACTTAAATTTATTTATTGTTCTAATAATAAACATCAGTTTTTATTAAACTTCTCATAACTATCAAATAAATAATAATTTTACAATTATTATTAAAATATTAATTATATATTACCTAATGAATTATATTTTTATTACAATGAATCTCTTATTTACACAAAGTATGAGGGTTACATTACATAAAATTGGTACTTGTAAATTTATTTGAGAAAATGTTAATTATATAAGCATATATAAACCACGATCCGACAGAGGTATTTCACAAAAAAATTACTCTTTCTTGAAAAACAATATTTTAAAAATTCCAAAAAGTAAAAAATATGTATGTAACATTGTACCTACGGCATATAGGAATATGAAAGAAAATTTTTGAAAACAAAAGTAAACTGGATAAGAAAATCTTGATGCTGTGAGTAGTTTCATAACGTCTAAGCAAAAAAATCGACAAGGCCCTTAACCTAGTAAAACTAATTTCAGAGAAAACAAAAAAAGTTTACGTGAGAAAATTTCTCTCTCTAAATATGTTTTTGAATTATTTTAATATTTATTTTAAATATTATTTTTTTTATTTACTACCGATTTAACGTAAATGCGTCTTAAAATATTTATAATTCAGTTATAAATTTGTTTACTTTTTTTAATAATTTCAAATATAATATCGCGTAAAACGTCCGATTGCCGTAAAAAGAAAAAAAATTGTCTAAGTATCAGTAGATTTATTGTGCAATAACAACTACAACCGAACAAATTGATTACAGCACAAAATGAAACTGAACTCATTACAACAACGGAAACAACTACACCGCTTTAATTTAATTACATTATACCTAAAATTTAAACAAAAATACTACTTACCAGGATAGGAAAAACATAGGAAAGAAAATAGACAAACATTTAATATGTTTGTCATTTTCGGAAACAATAATTTATTCCTCGTGTATCCTCAATCTCGGCTTTTAAAAGACTAAACAAATACAAAAACACCCAACAATTTTACTTTGTTTGAAAGTTATTGCGTATCGATTCAATAAACAAGTGTCAAGTCACCCGAAGCAGGAAAACATTATTGTACTCTTGAAGTACACACGGATGTGCTGTTCGATTTAAATACGATTAATCGCTTCAAAATAGTTTCGATAAAATCGATTATATTTGGATTGTTATTGTAATTTATGTTGGTCATATTTGCCTTTTTATTAATTTTCAATTTACTTAAGTTTTTTTAGTAGAATGTATAGGTATATATATTTTTTCAATATAAATGTTTATGATTTTCTTTAAAATCTATGCTTTTTTTCCTACAACTTTTATTCTTTTAAGCAGCCTCAATTTTGTTATTAAACTCTAACTTGTTCGATAAATAAAGTTTTTTTCTTTTTTAGCATAACTTTACTTAAAAATCTATAGTTAATTTGTAATTAAATTTGGTTACGATGATGTCATAATACACTGATAACAAAATAGTTGTCATTAATTACTGAACAAAATATTCCTAGCACTAAAACATTTTTCCAAAGTGGCGTTTTTAAAAATATTTCTCGATTTCATCATTTCATCAACAAATTAATTAATCAATATGTATTCTGTGTAAACATCACTAGAACTTTAACAGATTAAATAATTTCTAGAAAAAGTATTACCAAGAAATGTTTTGCTATGAGATATACTAAGTTCATAAAAATGTTATAAAAAGAAACTGTACTAGTATAAAAATAGAATATAGTACATAAATTTAAAAAATTAATAAAAATGTTAAAATTTTAGTATTGTAGTTCTACTCACTGATAGATGGCATTGTAATCGAAAATCTGCTTCAAAACGGCAAAATTCACTATTCGCTAAATTGTTTTGTATTTAAATGTTCTAATACACATTATTTTCATTTTCCTTAATTTTATCAAGGTTAAGGATAAAAGAAAAATGTTTAACAAAGTGCTAGTCAGAATTTCTCTGCATGTACCATCTGCTATTGTAATGTTTGAAGATGTTCAACATAATAAATCCCATAATTACAATTTAAAAATGTATAATGTTTATACACTTTTGTCACTCTTTCGTTTATACATCATACTTCCTAAATATTTCTATAAATCGTGTTGCTATTTTTGTAACCCTGTGGTATGCTATTCAAAGGTTTGTTAGAGTATTAACAAACAAAATCCTGAGCGTTTAAATCATAACGACTGCTTAAAAGTAATATTGCCTCATTTTAGGTAAATGTTTTCCTGTTCAATTAATTTATATACTCGTCGCTTATTAAGTATATAAATAGTAAAAAAAAACATCTAATCCTGTTTGCGCAATGCGACGTTGTATGAGATTTGGTAGTTATTAAAACACACAAAAATAGGTTAAAAGGATTAAATTTATGTGTAAATCATAACATTGATATATTTAAATTTTTAATAAAGAAGCTTTTTTTTTGACTATGTTAATGTTTATGTTTAGACAATAAATTTTTATGATAAGCGATAATTTATTTTAGTTAAAAAAAAACAAAAAACAATAAAAATTTGTATGTTTACACCCGTAGTACAATAGTAATAAATGCGAACATAATGCAAGATTACACAATGAAATTTATTTTTATTTATTTATTTTTTTTATGGATTGTTGTTAATAAATTTTAAAACTCTAAGATTTTCTAAAGCCTTAACAACTTTCTGTTACTGTGTGATAAACTGTCAAAGATGATAATTATTATTAATAAAGCTTTGTTAGAAAAATATCGTATAAAAAATTACGTATATAACCTCAATTTGAGTGGGTATTAAAATCTTACCATGTATAAAATGTATTTATACCTCTTCATGTATAAAATAAATAAAACCCGATGAATATAATACACATCTTAATATAATTATTATAATAATGATGAGCCAGTGATAGTCTTAGTATCGTTAGCAGCAGGTTGTACGTCCGTTGGATTTCATTTCTCCGATGTAGATTTTTTAAAGTTTAGCATCAAGCTAACCATAAGAAGAATATACATTTAATATGGATTCAATCGGAAATCGCATGTTACCATTACTAGCGATTTTCGCTCAAAACTTTATTCCGGCTATCGACTTTTAAGGCTCTTTAACTCATCAAATTCCCAAACTGCTGTGTTTTGGAAAACTTTAGTTTGAAGAAGGCAAATAATGATGATAGATGCAAGACAGAAATACACTTATATTAGTTATTTAATGATTTGTTTGTTAAGTAATTGAACCGTAACCACGGTTAATACAAACATAACTATCTATATATAATCCTAATCTGTTTTAGAGCGGTAGATTCATTTAAGATTATATGACCGATAATAATCTTCATACTCTTCGTTTAAGTAGACAGATTCTGTAGTTTTACTGTTTAAAATGAGCGTAGAAACCGTTCAATTTTACAAAGATAAGTAGCAGCGGCTGCATAACCAAGTAATCCGAAAATCCAGAGTTAGCCTACTAAAGTAAATGATTTAAATCAACGTTAATAAATCTTGACAATGTCTTGAAGACGGCGAAGATGAAAAGGGTGTAAAGGTCACATCATGTTTGTGTTTGCCATTTATTTATTACGTGTATTTACAGTGAATGTGAAATACTGATAACAAAAAAAATCTTTTTGCTAGGAAATTCTAATACGTATTCAGTTAACAAATAGCTATTACGTTAAAATTAAGATTTTTTATTCAGTCCAGCGTTCAATAAACTCTTTGTTAAGGTGTACAAAGTAAAGAAATAGGTTTAACTTTTTCCCAGGTTAGTTTCCCCGAAGACACAATTAGGCGGTGGTCCCGGGGGAAGGCGCGGTACGGGTCGGTCGTGTAATAAAATTAAGAAGACGCCCCGGGCGAGCGGTCGCGGTAAGTCTATACCGACGGTGAGCATAAAACAAATCCAACGGCGGCCCGTGGAAGCCGAATGCGACTCCTGTGGACCTGTACGCTATATATTATATATTTTTATTTCTGTTAAAAATGTCCTTTATTCGACATTCACGCGTCACCAATCTTTTTCATCAAATTAATGAAGAAAAACAAAATACTTAAAACTACAAAATTTTGCGTTTAATGCACGTACGATATAAAAGATGAAAGAATATATCTTAAGTTGTATTGGACTATGTTCGTACATGTGATTTAGGAATAAATTATGTGACGAATATCAATTTAAAAAGGACGTTTTTCTTCAAAGACATCATTATGAGGTTAAAGAAAAATGTAGTATTTTTAATGTTTGTATATATTATACATTTCCTATTCTTCTTCTTAGGGTAACATCTTCCGAAGGTCGGCGATCATTACGGCAATTTGGACCTTAGATATCGCGGCTCTGAAAAGCGAAGGGGTGCTCTTTCAAAACCACTGGCGTAGGTTTTTTAGCCAGGATGTTCTTCTGCGGCCCACATTTCTCTTCCCCTGAACCTTTCCCTGTATTATGAGCTGCAGCAGTTTATATTTTGCATTTCTCATTATGTGGCCCAGATATTCCAACTTTCTATTACAGAGATATTCCTATTTCCCATTAAAAGTTTTAATTATTACTGCAAATTTTTATAATCGACAATATTTTTTTTTTGTAATAGCGTCTCTACACCTTTCGCCACGTATACCCTGTTCACATATTCTGAATAACACTTCAATAGCGCCTCGCGTGTAACAACTGGACATCCTTGTTTGTCCTCATACTGCCGCCCACGTGACGTGACTGTATACGCCCACTTATGCTCTTTATTTGGTTATCAAACCCATTTTTATGTCGCACTTTTGCAAGTCGAACTTACCAAACGGTAGAAAGCTGAAATGAAATTATAATTTGTGTAGTCAAGTTCATAATTTTTCAGATCTTTTGCTAAACGGGTGAATATTCAAACTGCGCACATTGTTAGATAATGTTCAATATTTGGTATATGTATAAACATGCAAAGTGACTTTTAACATAAACAAATAAATCAATAAAACAACTCAACAGCAATGTTACAAATTCCTTTCCTATCGCTACGTTACGTTTTAGTTCTTGTTTTGTATGTAATGTGAAAAAGGATGTTATTTAAACAATGGAAAATCACCGAGTTTCTAACTTATTAAAGCGAAAGACGTAGTCTGCGGTTGATGAAGGTTTTGCTATTAACGCCTTAAATAAATAACAATTTAAAAATCTATTAAATGTTTGTACAAATAGAACCAGGCTTTTGCAAAAGGAAGTGTCGAATCGCGACGGTAGCTTTACTTGAAATTTATAAAGGTGGTTCAGAGCGTTACTTCGATCAGTTAGGCCGGCCCGTAATCCAGTGGGCAGTGCCGGTGCAACCGGGGCGGGTAATAAAAAAGAGTTATAGTTAAGACGAAAAGGAAAGTCCGTCTTGGAGCCGCTCGCCGCCGTTAGTCGGGGATCAAGGGCTCAGCGCCAGCCGAGCGATAATCATAATTTTTACTTACAAGAGCACAAGTATACGGCATTAGACGGGCTCGCGACAAATCTTCCCTAACTGCCGGCCAACTTCGCGACTCCACTCGACCTGCTCCACGGACTCCGCCCGTATATTACCCGCTGCTTCATTTCTTAACAAGAGATTCACTGCTAAATAGTACATTGAATTAAAGTAAGCAGATGAACATAACATTTCTGTTTTAATAATACAATCATTTGTCTCTTTGCCTTCTTTTGTCTTCTCCTGCGAAATTTGATATCTTTCTATTGAACTTTAACTTAATTTTTTGATAGTTCGCTCTTCCAAGACAAAATAATGAGTTATACTGGTGGTAGGTCTCTGTTATCGAAGACTGTCTAGGTAGGTATCACTGCAGCTCCTGTTACCTGTGCAAACATTATTGTGTTCCAGTTTGAAGAGAGTAGTAGTTTACTAGTGAAATTACTGAAGTAACGAGACTTAACACCTTATGTGTCATGTCACGACAAGTGCAATGCCGACCGTAAATGCTTCATGTTGAATAACTGTTAAGTACACGCTGCTAATCTTTATTTTCTGTTTTCATAATCTGAAAAATTTACTGCTGTGACTTGGATAACGTATACTTAGCCTTGGACTTTCCGCTACGCCGCACAAGGAAAGGTTAGGTCTCTATAAAATCACTTTCATTTACTAAAATTATTAAATACTATACTAATGGTTAATGGAAGACTAAAGACATTATTAATATTCCACATAAGAGCACATCGTGCATTCTACAAAGTTCAAGCCGTTTAAATAAGTAGCACGAACGTTTTCTACGTGTGGTAGGAAATTCTGTACTTCACTTCCAACAAAGAATTCTTTTTCCCTCTCAATCTCTTGAAAACTTAAATGAATGACATGGATCTGGATATTAATAACAACATCTTGTGTTTAATTTTTTTAACGCCTTAGTCATAAACGTCGTTAAAAGTAGACTAGTTACATCTATTACTCGTAAGGAGATACGGATCTGTACCTAAGGTTAGAAATGTAGTATAAAGTATAAAAATCCGATATTCGAATGTTATATCTTCTGTTCTGTTACCTACGTCCAGCAGTGGACGTAATGATGATAATGATATCTCCGGTTCATACCCAGGACGATGTTGAAAAATATGTTTTTCTACGGAGTATTTTAAGTCGTAATTAATATTAAATGAACATATTAAACTTAAGTATTATATTAGTTTTTCCTTTAAGTCATCCCTTAAAAGTAACTGCGGTAAAAAGTAAATTGGCTTTTGTAAGTTCAGTGTAGAACAAGTTACAGGCGAACATTGGACACGAGACTTGGGGGTTCGCGCAGGCTGACGGTCGATTAAGGAAGCGAGTGCAGTTGCCTTGGCGACGCCGCCATCTTGCCCCCCCCACTCCCCCCACCCGTGGGGGCCCACCATCCCCCCCTCTGTAAACAACCCGCTGTTTCGTTGCACTGAAACACTCGATACATTAAAAAGGTTCTGCGAAAGCACTGCCTGATAAATGCAACATTTTATTGCGGATCAAGAGATGAGTGTAAACTTTAATAGTGATTTAAATCCCTTCTAAACGACAATGATATGCTACGTTGCTAAGATTTATTTAAACTATTTTGTCTTTTGCTATTATAATATATACAAACAGTATTATATAACAAAGCAAGTGCTAAACAAAAAACAAATATACGTTTGATTGTTGCTATATGGAATAGAAAGTCTACTTACTAAAATGATTTATATTATAATAATAAAAATTTGAGAAAGCCTTCTACATATTACTTATTAAAACACAATGTTTACAGTAAATACTTTTGTTAAGGATATAAGTATACTATAACATTGATGAAGGTTTTATATTGTAAGGGGAATTTTTCTTTATATTAAATAACAACGTACTGAATATTTAAAGCGAAAAATTATGTAACTTAAAGTTTCTGTTATTACCGCTCTTGCTACGAATGATTTTAAAAACGATAAGCCAAAAGTAAAACGTTGAGAAAAGTGAATGAATTAATATTCAATTCACATGAAACATTAGAGTTGACAAGTATGGTTTTGAAGTATCTTTATTTACCTGGTACAAAGTGCAACTTTTATGTTACGGGTTACCATTCCGGGGGTGCGATATGTTATGTATATGTATGTGCCGTAAATTTCAGTTTTATTTTCAGGAAGAAAGCGATGTCGGCATCGTTCGGTGGCTGTGACTAAATGAACGGTGAGCATTCAATTCCACGTGAACGGCCACAGAGACAAATGTCCGCCATTATTCAAGATTAGGCACAGCGTAACTCCAGCCCCATTGCGGAATGAATTAAATCATGCCGCTCTCTCAATTTACATTCAGTTAATTAAGCAAATATTTTTCGAAAACCTCTTTGGTTATTTAAAACCGAAACTAATTAAAATTTTTATGTATTTTCTTCTTTTCTTCACTATTCGTAAACACATTACCACAGTTGTATTAATTTTCTTATTTAGTTGAAAACTTAAATGACTCTAGAAAGAATATTTCGGCATTTATCGCACCGAATACTAACGTTTACTTCAATAATATTTACTTCAACTCAGGCTTTAACTCAAATAATATTAACATGTTGCTGATCATCATTATTATAATTCGTAGATCGTTCAAGGAAGATTAAATTTATAACACGCATACTAATGTTATCATTAGTTTTAAATTAGTTATTGTAATACTTTTACTTTTTATGCTCATTTGAGTATTAGATCTACAAATGGTGGAGAAACTATAAAAATTCGATGAAAAATCGTAAAAATACGTAGTTAGTAAAATTATACACGAAGAAACTAAGCCTAAGTATGTGAACATTAAGAGTTCTTACACGTTCCCAATAGAAAAGTTTCGTCTACTATGTTTCACTATCTGCACAAATAATCAAAGATCTTTTTCTATATCATTAAGAGATAATATAGTTTTGTTTTCAAATATACAGAAACGAAGAGACCAAGAACTTCCAACATATATTAAATGTAAAATTTCATACGCCTCAACTGGTTAGCGTTATCCTTCCACATGCTAAAATACCCATTAAGTTTATATTATTAAGGTAGGGGGCAATCTGTACGCCGTTTTAATGTATTATGTAGAATTATAAAGGCGTCGAGCCCCGCTTACTTCTTATGATTTATTCATGAGTAGGAACAATGTTAAATTTGAACATGCCTGTTCCTACTGTGTGGGTATTTTGCTATAGCATGTCAAGTGTTACGAAATTGTTATTTGTTTTATGCTAAATATGTGCCTTACCTAATAGTTGTGTTTGAACATCTAGGTATTTAACGCCAACAGCAGTATTCTTGAACATTTTAAATCATACTCTATATATCAATCAAGAAATCGTTTAAGAGTCTCTTAAACGATTCAGACAAAGGTTAGAAAATCGAAGGACATGACGAAAAAAGATTTCAATCGATTGTAGAAAACTGTAATATCAATTTGATATATAATATTATACTTACAGAAAACGCAATTTATTTTCGTCAATAAAATAAAGCAATAGTAAATATAGTTCTGTCACTTAGTACAAAGAAGACGAAGCAATATTCTATTGCAGTAGTTCGAACTCGGGACCAGCTGAATTTATTCACAAATATTTCTAGCGTTGGCAAAGTTCTTTGAAGTCGGGGAACAAAGCCAATCCACCGCGGTTATCCGTGATATTTTCGGTCGGGGTCCCACCTTATTCGCAAACATCGGATCCCGAATACAATACAGTGCGAAACGAAATTCGAAGGATAGATAATTTCGAAGAAAGAAATAAGGCGAAAGGGAAAAAATATAAATTGAATAGTCGAATACACGCATCCCGGCATTACCATAAAGGCAACAGGGATCAAGCGGGATTCCTCTAGGAACTTTTTTATTTTCCTTCCACCTCTAAATCTCGCAGGGAAAGCTCCGCGAATCTGCAAATGTTGATTTGATGATGTCGCGTCGCTACTCACAGACACGGTCGCCTCGCACCGCCTCTACGGCGAATTCGGGTTATTGGACCTTACTTATCATAGCACTTTGCTCTTCTAGATTAATTAAACTTACTTAATTAATTTATTTAACATTACATATTTTTAAATATCTTTTTAAAAACCAGAACAAACTCTGAAAATTCATGCAAATAAGGATGACAGTAAGATAGAACTCAAATTTCACATTGCCGATAGACTTTTTTGAAGAGTTATTTATGAAATATGCAAAAATTTTTAATAATATACTATATATACAAATCGTATGATAAATATTAATTACGAATATTTATTTCTTTTAACCCTTTAATGCCATAAGAGACAATTCAAGAATATTTATTAATGTACCAACTATATTCGTAATGACTGTACAAAAAAGTCCCTGAGTCCCAGCAGTGGGCAATTGGCTAAGACGATCGTTTTATAAAATCTTTGAATATCATCTTTAAAGGTACTTCAACAACTAGTATTACGAAACATATGATTGTACGGGAAAGCTCTCGAAAGCAAAGGTTGGGATTACAGCTCTTATCCATTTGCGGTCATTAAGGTACATTGGGAGTCCTCCTCCTCCCTCCTCTTCCCCCCTGTGCGATGAAGATCCGTTTTTTAATTCAACTTTTTTCCTTCCCGCCAATTTGCATGATTACTTTCGTTTTTATTATGCTACGCCGACGACGACTGCCGCGTTCAGCCTCGCTTTGAGGATATTCGAATAATCTTAGGTCAAAATAAATGTCTAGACGTGAGCTGTTATATCGAATTCATTCTTTAGATGTACAGTAATCATTTAGGTTTTATTTTATCACATTTACTTTCGTAACTAATTTTAATTCTCAAATTTAGTTAAAACGATTAATAAGAAATTAATTATGAACTTATATGATCTATGGATAAGTTTTGAACATCGTATCGTTTTTGTTAATTATGATCATTTAGGCATTAAATTTAGTGGTCAATTAAATAAAAAAATATAACTTTACGTAGATAATAAGATATAAAAATGTCAATGTCGCCTTTTTCAAATAAATTCTTTATGAAGAAACGAATAAAACGTACAATTAGTATGTATCGTTACGTTTGCGTATATTATTTTGTTTACTATTTTCAATTACACGTTGGTAAAGTTGGTTTGAACGCAGGCGGCGTGGCGTTATCGGAGCAACAATTTTGAAACAATTACCTTGAGCCCGATATCGTGAGATTAAGAAAGTCCACGGTCGGAATTAGGATTTGGAGGAATGAGGGCGAGGCGCTTCTTAACAGCCCGACTCCACAAATTGGGGACCTTAACGACGGCATAAAACTCAAGCCGCACTCTGGAGACGCCGCAGATTGTGCTCAGACTTAGTTCAGGATTAATGGTGTAGAAAACAGATTATCATTGGCCGGATTTCTATTAGAGACCCCTGCTACCGACGCGTGAAAGTCCTCCCATGGCTGGCTCGATGTTATTATTTTCCACGTCGCAGCGACGCTCCCAATTTAATTCTATTAGCTCCTGTCGCGTTTGAACGACAGAACAATAAAGTTTTTGATTCGCGGCGGGCGCCGCTCCGGGCGATAGTTCCGTTACGATGGGAACGGAAAAGCAAACAGGAAAAAACGGCCCCTCAGGGGAGGTATTACAGCTCAGGTGAAAATTACAGAAAATTAGGTTCACTGTTTCGTGTTTTGTACATGGAGCATTACAGAAGATCCAATATTGAACGGCTATCGGTTGAGATTGTAAAGGTGAAGTTTACATTTCGCTGAACAACTTTTGTTACTTTTACTTAATTTTTTTTCGTATTTAAGAAAAAAGATTAGTGGTTACTAATAAGCTAAAAATCATTCTAAGCGATCTATCAAAAAAACTACTAAATTAAATTTTACTTGGTTTCTTATTATCTTACAACGAAACTTAAAACCGAACATTAGTGGTCCTAGATTATAATTTAACTGTAGCAAGAAAAAGGAATACCGTCGCGATTATTTACTTATCTCAAATTTAACTTAATACTACCATTACTCATACTATATTTCAATATTATAAATAAAAAGGAGATCCAGAAACAGAAATAAAGTAATCCAAATCTTTCAGATTGAACTGCGACGGTTGTATGAATTCTGTTGATTTCTACGCTTTTTCTTCTATTAAAATGATTGTTAATGTCATTGATAACATCTTTCCTTTAAATATTTTCTCGAATCTTAGTGTTTTTTACACTAGCTTATGCTTTAATTATTACGAGTAAAATTTGATTACGAAGGAAATTGAGGCCTGTATTTTTTTTCTGTTAGGCTTTCGAAGTTACCAAAGTTTTCGTTATTCAAACATTGCCGTGCTTCTTTGAAGGTTATATTTTTGCCAAAGTGTATTGAGAACTTATGTTGGGAGAGCAGGACGGGAACAATGTCTTGTTATCATTTGACGTGACATTACGCTTTTTCTTAATGAAATTTGCATACATACCATATTGTACATTAACATCTAAATTTCAACGATTTTCGCCTATGAATGCTATCAAACTATATTACATGTCAAGGCAACTGTAGTTAAGGACCCTTCCTAAATAAAATCTGCAAAAGGAGGCTTGCAGCATTCAATTGGATGTATTATATTTAGCAGAAGGTTCCAATACAGTTTCTTTATTAGTTGTGTGTTTGTAGCCTAACAAAATACCATAATGAAAAACATCCAAAATGAAATCAAAAAGTAGTTACTCGTAACTACTGATTGATATTAGCACCACAGTATTTTTATAAATTTACATGGAGTCATTCTAAATAATTAAATCAGGATTACTTGACGAATGTGTAAACTCTTATTTATCTATACTATGGTACGTTTTTCAGAAAAAGTCTGCCTGTTACATGAAAATGAAACGAGGCCACTATTTCGAACACACCACACGTACCCGTCCTCGAGTTTCGCGTGCTTTTAATGAATACAAATTACATTTGCAAATATTCCTTAATCCACAAATTAGTTACACCCGCCGCGCGCCGCCGGCACAACCCTTGCAGCTAGCGTTCTTTGTTTTACGTCTAATCTCTCTGGCGAAGCTGAAAAAAGGTATAAATAATATGTTGGAGAGGCCTTAACTATACGGATTCAGCTTTTAGGTTATAAAAATAACAAAAATTTCTCATATTTTTAAATATTTCGCAAACAGCGTATGCTATTTACAAACCTTTCAAATACATCGTGTGAAAAATGAATACTATACACTTCAGCCTATACATGGAATTTTCTATGATTTAATCTAAGTAGAGTGCATTCAAATTATGTAAAACCAATATATTGTTCATAATTTAGTAAATGCGTGTTCTTGTCTCCAAAGTCAAATTCATTTATTCGAAATAGGTTACAAAGAAACGCTTGAACGTCGGTAATCAGAATCTACAACCTCTTCCAAATATTCGACTGAAAAAAAGGAAAAGGCGAAATATACTGATTTTCTTTCGGATTTATACAGATAAGGGTCAAGCACTATATGGTAAGAGTATAGCGTGTAAATGTTATTCATGAACTATGTTGGTACTTCTAGTTGTGTATGTTGAACTACTTTAGTTAATTTTTCATTTTACCAAGAGGTAAACTTCATACTTTCTAATGAAGCAATCGCGAACGCAAATCTTTACGAAACTGGGCACCGACGGTGAAAATTTCCATCACTATACGTGTTTATAGTACTTTGGGTAGGTATAATAACCCGAATTGGGCTTCTTTACGCCTCATCTAGCGCTCGTTATGCCTCGATCGTAAATCTTCATTCTCCCGCATCGTCTACCCGCCCCACCCTCTCCACGTCGCTTCCAAATACACCAATCTTTAGTTATTATTTAGATGTACTTTAGTTTACTTACGTAAAGATTTGTAAATTTTGTGATAATGCTTTGACGTAATCATTTACTTAGAAACTATATATATATATATATAGTTGCTTTCGAAATTTCTAGCAACTTACTTTCTAAAACCTGAATATATTTCGCTGTGTGGCTGTGTAACTTTGTTCTTAACATATCGATGCTTTTATAAAGTAAAATTATTCGTTTGACCCTGTACACTTCAAAAATATCACATACAACTCAAACAATTTAAGATACATGAAAATTAAGCGCTTAAAAGTGTAAAGGCTTATAATTCTAAGATTAAAGATAATTGTGAGCCTAACCAGTGGCCATATAACTATACAAGTCTAAAATTACGTCTTACTCTACAAAAGTAATGATGCAAATCATAATGAATACATCGTAATTGGACAAACTTCACCCGTAACAACAAAGACAAGAAGTATGAAATAAATCACATCAAAGTAAAACTTATATTAACTACTTGTGCTTGTCTACAAGATACACCTCCGCAACTAATCACCCAGACGTTTGCTTTATCCTTTCTTACTCAACATCTGAAACTGTGGCGGTTTTACTATTATCGCGGTAGATTTTTAGCAGTAAACAAATTATTTTAAACCTACTTATCCGACTACGCGAAATGGTAAATTCTGCCATATATTTACCAGTTCCCGGTTAAGGCGCGTCATGTTCCTCGTACCCGCATGAGTAGTGCCCGCAATAAATCTGTAAGACACTGTATTTATTTACTGCACCTTCCCCCCCACTGGAGTAGCTGCGCCATCCCTCCCCCGTATCCACCCTGTGTGTACATGAAAGTTCTGCCTGAACAGAAAAGCAAATAAAGAAATAAAGAGAGAAGAAAAAGACCTGATTCTTTAATAGATTGTTTTTGCTTTACTACTTAGGTGTGGTATATTATTTATACTTTGCTTGTATCACTGAAACGTTATATAAAGAATATTATCGTCATTCATCATCATCTTTGCAGCCTATTGATGTCCACTAATGCATATATGTTAGGACAACCCAATTACTATCAATTATCATATTAGCTAAGGAAGCTAAGGTTGACAAGAGAACGGGAAAATCTGCAGCGTTTTTCTTTCAGTGCCGCTCCTTTACCACACAATGAGGATAAAGCAGTGGCAAGGATACTATTTATTTAATACCTTTTTTGGATATTTTCTCATCCCTAACAATACAAATACATTATAAAAAATATTAGTATATGTACTTATAAATAATTTTCCACTCCGATTGCGAATCAAGTATCTTATAAATGAAAAGTTGTTTTACGTAATATGTAATTATATACTTTATAAGAAATAATTTTGGAGATTACGTAGTAAAATAAATAATCGTAATCGTAAATTCTGTTTAAATAATCTTGTGCCGTGAAACAGAGAAGGTATTTTTGAATGAAATCTTCTGTTTTTATTAATATTGTTGAGAAATAGAACGATAAATATTACATTTGTACTTTATTACTACAAAATAATAAAAAGAAACAGTAAAGTTGTCAATAATTTGCGAATTTTTTAATATTTTCTCATAATTCCTTTATAGTCAAACGAGACTAATCTACTAATTGATATATAATTTTTGCTTCAATTTTCGAAAATATCAATTGTTATTCATTATATTATAAAAAACAATATTCACATACATATAATATATAAAATTTAAAAAATTGAATGTGTATATATTTATATTAATCTAATAACACACGAGGTGTGTCCACGACGTGTCCAATATGAACGTTGTTGTATCGAATCGAATGGAAGGCGCTGCGACATACATATCTACGGAGAACGATATTATTTTGTAGTCGGGCGGCTTCAGGCACGGAACACAATTAACTTGTAAGATTGTCTGCGGAGGCTGCACTCGCTACCCTCGCCCTCCTCATCCATCTACCCTCCCTCCAAAACAAAACATCAATAAAACCAACCCAGCAACGCAAAATCGCACTTACTCAATGAGCTTAGAGTCCACATTCCCGTGACGCTTTTTAAGTTTTATGCGCCGCATTTATTTCGCGTAGGTATAGCAGTCCAGTTACCCTTGATTGGTTGTCGTTCCTCTAATCCCGTTTTGATCCTTTCCACCCAAAACCTAGCCCTCCGTAGTTAACTATTGACATGCCGCGTACGTACCTGTTTTGTTTAACCGTACGCGTAGCAACGAGAATCTTTTAAAATACTTACGTCAACTGCAAATAGAACCACCAGCGCGAGTGCTAACAACTACATCCAATGTTGATAGACGGCAAATATAATATAACTCGTAGGGTTGATATGATATCGTGGTGCGCAGGACCAGGACCTGGGTGACGTGCGCGACGCAATCCTTGATAAAATATTAAAAAAAAAAACATTATTGTTTGACGCCATAAAGATAAGGTAGGTGAGGCGCTCGGCTCGGTCCACGGCCACCGCTCACACGTGCTTGTGAGTGTAGATACATAACCGTGAGCAAATACACCGCTCTAATTATGTGCGGGCAAACAATGAACTCTGTCTGAATTGACTCTCTGATAGCAGAGCAAACAACTCATCCATAGCGGCTTTGACATCACCGCTGCTTTTATTTTATACCCGTGCAATTTTAAATATTTTTACATTATCCATTACTACCGAGAAATCAATAGTAAGAGAGACAATTACACTTATTTCAAATATTCAGGAAGAGTTAATATAATAAATTTTCATCAAACAGTACCCATATTTATAACTCGTGTCGGTTATTGCTTTATAAAATCAGTCACAAACATATTTCTGATGATACTATATACAATAAGTCTAACCGGGTTTTATACTCCTAAGGTTAAAACAAGTCTCTAAATATTTAAAGAATCTCCTTTTCAATAAACTATAACTGTAAAAATTATCAAAATTGCACAAACCACTTTGTTAAAAGTTACGCGTCATGAATACAAAAATTGTAACTCGTTTATAATCAGTTAAAATAAAATTAAACATTTTTAAAATAGTTTACACTACGTTAGAATAATTATCACTTATAGTAGAATTCAGTTTATGGCAGTAAGAAGGCCGGTGGGCGATCGCGCAACTGATCCGCCTGGCGCCCTCAAAAAACCATTAGAGAATGAGAGCCCACCGCGTTAGTCCGCGAAAGCTCCACCAAAAGGAGCAAAGAATCGAAAAGCGATATCGACTAATCCCACTAATCGGTGAGCAATTGAAAAATAAAAATGTAGATGGTGGAATGATTCCATTTAGAGCCAAAACGATGCGACAAAATAATAAAAAAGGTGAGAGCGGAACGGAATGGGCCTGCCCTCGGCGGCCGACGGCTAATATTGAAAGCAAATCCTCGGCTAAATCCTTAAAGCGCGTGGATTCGAGCACCTGGAAACTGTGTTTGCGCCGGGCCGCCTGATAATCATTTGTTGGATTATTGTATACTTTCCGCTCGATGCGGCGCGATTTACGCGAATCAATCGCTCGTAATTAGCCGCTTCGAACTTCGGCGTTTGGTTTGTGTTTCGTGTGAAATTTTGGTTATGTTCATAATTTCTTGCGTTAATGGGTTATATAATTTTCAGATCTGTTGTAGGATTAAACTTACATTATTAGCAGTTCAACTTTATTGAAATAGGGGGTACTTTATATTATATCACAAAGGGCAAATATTATAAATTCATTTTATAATTTGCCAATGTTGTTCCTAACAGTGCATTTTTGTATTTACTTTCCTTAATGAAGTGCTGCTGGTTTATATTAGACCATTGCTCATCGCTATTATTCGTAAATTATTTACTGTTAGACACGTTGCATTATTACACTACATATATCAGTTAAAATTAATAATTAATGTAACATCTGCCGTCGTCCAACTAATCTGGTTAGATTCTTAAGCAACTTGTAGCATTCTATTGATGCTAACAGAATTTTTTGAACTCGAGATATAGTTGATACTTTTGTTGTATAATCAATCTGCAGTCACAATAGCAATAATGATAGCAAAAGTTATGTAGCAATAGAGTCTTAGCGCACAATAAATGAAATCGCGATTATTCTTGGAGAGCACCCTGCACCATCTGCAGCCTCATTATTACTTAAATCTTATTTTTATTTAATTATAATAAAACTCGAATCAAAATTGAACTCAGAGCTAACCACTACTCATCGAAAATGCAGAACTTATTTCATTTTCATAACTTTGATACAAACTTAATCAGTTAATGATTATGCATGTGTTAATAACTTAAAATTATCCAAACTGGACAAGTACTTATAAGTATAAACTTAATGTTCTCCTCTTTGTCCTTCCTCTGTGTCTGATTTTTTTTGGTTAATTGTGAAAGTGTCCATACCTCAAATTGGTAAAATTTCCTCGGTGGAGATTATGCTTGCATTGCGTTTGCCAGCACGTCTTCTGCTTTTTATGACCACCATAAACAGCTGTAGAAGGCTGTATCAAATATAACGAGTTACGAAATTTTAAAACATTGGTGAAACAAAATATTAACCGTTATAAATACTTAACGAAATAGTAAATTTTTTCACATTTACCAGTTCAGTACAAGTCTATTGCCGGAGTCACTCTAGGTAGGTAGCACCGTAGCTTCCATTTGAGCCATCAAACAGTAGGGTACGAACTGTATTTCGGTTTGAAAGGCGTTGTAAATTAATAAAGTTATAAGGGTAACGAGATAATATATCTCAAAAATATAGCAATGTGGTGCTAGGTATATAGTTAACCAGCGCCGCGTTTTTACGGGCAAGCGTTTGATTTACGATCAGGTGAACGTTTCACTCGTCGTTTCGTATAATAAATAAGAGAAAATATATGCAATTGATACATTTTTAATAATTTCACGTCACTCGGCGAAGAGACCGCGGCTGTTGCCATGGCAACGTAATCTATCTCCCGAAGTGGCAGCCGCCGCCGCCGCCGCCGCTCGCCGCTATAAAACAGCTTACGTTAACGTGAAATTTATTTCCATTTCAATTTAATGCACATCTTTCGCTGCAACTTTCCAAAGGCGGCTTTATCGTGTCGCAAGCGGAATATTTGCAAATCTAGGCCCCTTTTACAGAGTTATATGAACCGTTATGCAATTATACGGATCATTTTTAATATTATGACATAATATCATTAAGAATTAAAATGTTCACTTGCGATAACAAATACAGAAATTCATTATGATTACATTTCCCATTTGTATAATATTCTACTCTCATTGTATTTTTACATTAAACTATGTAAAAGTAGTATTTTAAATGTTAATAAAATATAAATTATTTTATGTATTAATTCGCGTTTTAATTTTATTTGTTTATCTTCTTACCTACCACACCATCGTCCCACTCTCTAAGCTGAAAAATATTTTTTTAAGTATATTTAATCATTACCATCAGCCGTTTTATGTCCTGTGCTCGATAAAGTAAACAAAATATTTTTAACTACCGGTTTATCTCCTGGAAAATTTAGTTTACCACATTCACATTAAAGAAAACGTTTTTCACTCCTCAAATAAAAACTATTTGCGTTTAGAACTAAATGGATCCTGAACTTGTAGCCAATTACTAGAGATTCTTCTTATTAATATTGATTTTGACATTTCTGTTCAAAAAGAAAAATTACAAATCTCTTGAGTTTATCTATATTTATTATATTTTGTATCTGAATAAAGAGATATTATGAAATTAATTACATTTTTCATGTATTTTTATTAATCACAATAGTCATAAATACTACACTGATTCTGTAATATTACAAGAATACACTTATAACACGGAGATCTTGGTTTCGATTCCGAGACACATATAGTAAACATTTTTTTTGGTTAGTTACCACTCATCTATTCACCTCAACATGTTGTAAATAAAAAATCATGGTCATATATAATTCGTCAATATAAAAAAAATATTGTGTTCACACTGCCAACGTGTATAGAAGTATTCTGGACGACCATAATTTACGGTCTCCGGTCTCGTCCTTTAATATAACATGAAGTTTAAGCCAAGCCTCAGCTTCTTATTTTAAAAAATATACGTAAAACTTAGTTTTTGTTTAAAAAATAACCAAAGGTACTTAGAAATTCATTCCTTCTACCAGAGACAGAAAATGAAACAAGTAAATGCTCAGTGATATCTTTTATTATGACTAGAGGTTTTTTTAAGTTACAAAACAATCAGTTTCCCTTAATTAAATTTACAAAATGATCGTAAAATCCGTTTTCGCATATATTTCGTTTGATATGTATAAAATGAAAACCTCGAATTCGTACGTTCACTATAACAACAATTCGAATTAGTTATTTACATTATTTCATTTATTTTAGGATTCGTTCATTGATGTCGTAGGCACACGGAAATGGGTAAAACTATTTTTAAACTAAACATTATCAGTTATAAAATATTATAAATACATTTATTTACAACTTTCTCCAGAATAAATAATTTATAAATTATGAGATCCTGATTTCGTTAATCTCATTTGGAGGCGGTAGTGATGATCTATGCAATATTGTAATAATACATCATTTAACTAACAATTATTGCTCAATGCAATAAAGAAAATTAAGCTTTTGGGAGTCCTCTTGGGTTAGAGAAATTATTATCAATATTTAACAATTCCAAGAAAGACACAAACTCCTTTTTAATATTATAAACGACTTTAACATGAGAAATTTCAGAAACATTTACAAAAATTTTACATTTTCAAGCAGCGTATAAAAATATATTAAACAACGGTACCAGTATAACAAATGTAAATGTTTATTAATCAATTACATAAAATTAAGCTTTCTTAACTTAATCTAAAGAATTCTTTTTATTTCCTTCCTCTATAAATAAATTAATGACTGCTTCGCATCCCCTTTCAAATAAAATTCATGTTATGAAGACAAAATTATGGAAGTGGTTTTCAAATATTAACTATGAAAAATGCAGAAATTTTCTAATCCTTGATAATGCTTTATATATAAGCTGTATCTTATTACATTTTAAGACAATTCAGTAAATCACATAACCTACCGATATAGGAACTTCATAATCGAAAAATATAAACCTTTAGTCATTATGCGTTATATTTTCATGAAACGTTGGTGGGTTATCACAAAATAGTAATTACAGTTCAACGATAGAACAAAAAATGAAAAAAAAATCTTTAAATTATTCAATTTATATTTACAATAATCCGTAACCTAATTAAATTATACACTAATAGCTAATAGTTATATTTCTAAGTAAGCATTAAAAATTGCACACATTGCTTTGGTATACGTGACACTTTGAATACTAACACGTAGAAACGTAACGCTAACGCAATATGTAACCATAAGAACGGTACCATACATAACCATCCGAACTCTTACACATCGCCAATGTAAATCCATATGTACACAGCAACCAGGAATTTAGCAAATATGTCTCTTACTGTGTTGACGGCGAAAGAGATAATTTCAAGTGTTATTATTCCAAGACGTTTTATAACTACATATATACAATAGCGAAAACAATCTAAAATCAATACGGCAATATATCTATGCTCGCGCGCATACCTTCAGTCGAACCAGTCCCACAAGTGGCGGTACAGACCGGCGGAGGTGCGCGCGGGCGGGGACTAAGAGGCGCGCGCGTGAGGCGGCGGCGAGCGCGCCTCTTCGCGGCCTCTCACCTCCTCTCAGAGCACGCGGTCCACTCCCACGCCCCCCGCCGCGTACTGGCACGCGGCGAGCGGCGCGGAACCCGCGCGGGACACCGGCGACACTCCGCCGTAACCACCCCCGAAACCAGAGGAATGCTGCTTCGCCTTCAGCCGGAGAGAAGCGATGGACGACGACATCGCCGGACACGGCTCGGCCCGGTACATGTACGGATTAGGTGCCCCGGTATAGGGACACGGCGCTACGCCGCCACCGACGGACGCCGAACCCGCAACGCCCATACTTCCGCTACCGACCCCACCCATCGATGTTGCCGTGTTGAAGCAATTAACTGATCCCTGATGGTGACTCGCAGGAACCACAGATCCCAATGGATTGACAGGCCATGGGAAACTTTTCGTTCCTAGCGGACTTGGCACCTTCGCAGCCCAGTTGTTATACGGATAAGATGAGTACAACGCGTCCGTGTCGGGGAAGGGTTGCATGAGACCATTGAATTGAGTACTAAAGCCATTTTTAAAATCTGCTGCTGCTGCAGCCGCCGCGTTCATCGCATTCCTTTCGCGTTTCCGCCATTTCGCTCTTCTATTTTTAAACCATACCTGCAACAAGCAAAAAATTTTTGTAACATAAATTAAGGAATTAAGATTTTGGAGAGCCTAATTGGCATTTGGGACGGGAAGAGGAAGACTATGAATGTTTAAGTTTGTAAGGCGAGTGGGAAACTTTTAACTAGATTCAGAATGTGAACGGCGTTGCGTGGTTGGCCATTAACTTTACTCATTACGAAGTTGACAGTGCGACGGGGCGCTTCGGGTTATTCGAACCACGTAGTGATATCAGAGGCGACGGGTTCGCCGGGGTAGCCAACGACCCGTCTAATTGCGGCCGTGGAATGAAGATAAATGAGCGCCGCGATTGGACGGGAGGACTCCGGATCGGGCGATAAATGAGCCCCGACGAGCAGGCTTCCGTTGTGGTTGTTTAGGTTGGAGTATAGAGGCTGTTGCGAATGATAAGTCCTGATAACGTCCACTGATGTACGGCGGGCGTCAGTCACCGGGCGATCGATAACCGACGACACCTCGCGATAAATCGCGCCATCAACGCGTGCCATAAATTTCGTGCAGGCAACGATATTCGTCTCACTCACCGTGGCGGGTTCAGCCGCCCGAAACGGTAAATAATACCCTCTTCCCTCGGTTAAGTGAACATAAACGCTCGTTTCCACCCCATATACAATCGTTTGTTTCACGAAACATAAATTTTACAAATTCACGTGAACGTACACACGCCATTTGTATTTAGGTAAAACATTATATTTCTAATTCTTCTGAATCATCCATTGTTTATTTGTACGGAATTACAGTTTTAAATAGAAACCTCAAGCATTTGTTACGATCGTCATTATTAACGGGTCCAAAAGGTATATTAAGGTAATCAAACTGAATAAAAGTCAACGCCATAAAGTATTATCCATTGTAATCTCTAACAAACGGGTGAAAATAGCTCCACAGAAGTGTCGGGGCGTTCAATAATGACAACAGAATGATATTTATTTATGTGCACATATGTGGAAATAATTTCCATTATTTGAATAGCGGGGGCGCCGCGGTCGGAGACGGGGTCGCGCGATATTGCGACGCGGGGCTAATCCTTTAAATATATTATTGCGGGATGGTCACCGCCCGCGCCCTCCTGCTGAGGGACGACGCCAATTTTTAATGCCATCCAGATCGATACTAATGTTTGTCGAGGATTGTTTTCATTTAATTTGAGTATACATTAGACTAAGAATTACATTAAAAAAATTTATATCAAATTCGTGTAATATTGGATTTAGATCACTCAACCTAAACTATATTAACGGACCGGACCATCTTTACAAAATTCGCAAACATACTAAATATATGTGATCACAATGAGATCCAAAATTGAGTACATGTGACACAATATATTATATCATCTATGATGAATGCGGACTAATCTAATACCTTCATTTATAAAGGTAACAAAGCTTAGATTTCAGAATAAAACATAATTCAAATGTATAAAAGGAAATATGAAAATATCACTAACTGTTATACTTGAAGACAGAGATTCATTTCGTTTACCATCAACTTTTGTTAACCGACGATAAAAGGGAGATTCAGGACATGCATTGTTTTCTTTTTTTTTGTTAGACTATTCGGAACTTTATACAAAGTAGCACATAAAGTATTTCTGTTAAATCTTCATATGCATTTTTCAAATTTTATTAGCTTTTTATTCCGTCGATACATTTTCATGAAAAATACTATTACTTATATCATTAAACGAAAGTAACCGAATATTAATGAAGATTTTTAGTATTGTGCAAGAGAACAGAGAAGGGCAAATATGCACATTTTGATAAACTATATTTTGATGAGTACTTTTTTTTAAATATTTTCTGTTAGTATATCTTACTGTGCTGGAGATGGTTTCTGTAAGTACCAAACCTAATAAAGACCACATTGTTATGATATTATATTACTTATAATTAAGTGAACATTCAACTCATCTAATCGCTATTTTGAATCAATAAATAACACATAATATGTTTTGAGGAAACAATATATAACACCTATATTAATAAATGTTAACAAACTAATAGTTACCCTAAAGGATTCGCCTCTGAAGACATTATCATACAAAAGCGTTTTGTCACTCTGTCCACATAATATTCTCCGTAATGAACGTCGCAACCGCCCTATGCGAATAATAAAGCTATTTTACGGTCAGCGGGACCGCAGGCCCGATAAATTGCCTTAAATTTAAATTAAACTAGAATCGCAGTTTTATTAGGCTCATCAATCAAACGTTGGTATTGGAAAGGATAGTCTTAGTTTTGGCATACCATAATGACCTTACTTCCTTGGTCGTGTAAGCCTAAATCTCTGTAATTTCACTGTGTTGTCACTATTCGGAAGTAATCATAGATAGAAATTGAAACGATTGGCATTGGACTAAACTAAATATAGTTTTTCATAGAAACTAATGACGTTAAAGTCTCATTTTAAACTAAAGTATTTAAAACTTTTTCGGAAAAGACGGTCAGTTTTATATCATACACAAATTGATTAAAGGTAAAGAAGTAAAACATTTTACGTCTATTATATATAAACAAAAATATACTTTCCATTGATAATGAACAATTTTAATTAAATCAAATTAATTTCACGTGTGATTAATGCTTTTATAAGAGCGTAGATTAAGATCGTAAAAATAAGATATCACCGTCGTAGTTGTAATGACCGGTCCCAGTAGGGTGGATTTATTAAATGCACCCCGCGGAGTCGTGGGGCTACTGTTCACTGACACATACCAACATTATAGCTAAATCAATCGTGAGAACTACGTATAT
>DWLS01000269.1:0-34618 GCA_018246255.1 Pachliopta kotzebuea | reverse complement strand
TAACCGTGGCATTGGCAACTCAAGATTATTTATTCGTATTGATTTAGAAACAGTCTCTCTTTGGTCCTTCCAAACAAACAAATGTATCAATTATATTCGTGTAGAGTTATTATACAAATCAAAATCAAACGAAAACATTAAATTTGTTACCTTTCTCCACCATGAAATTTGTCCAAAATTGCCTCTTCTAGTTCAGGGGCTATCGGTTTCCGAACAGCTCTCTTCCCACGTCGGTTGTCCAAGTAGTGGCCAATGTAGTTCGCCATTACTGATGCAGCCGTATTGCCCATAGATCGAGCAAAAATCGGTGGAAGATCGCCGTACGGGTTCTCATTATCAGTTAATCCCAATTTGTCAAAATCAACTAAAACATTTTAGATATCTTTAAAATATATACTAACCGCTATTGGCCGATGTAATTTTCATTACAAATAAATATATATACAATTTAAACTGGTAAGAGTAAGAAATATTTATGTATAAGCTTATACGATTTAACATGACATAATACGAAGATAATTAAAAAATCAAAATCTACAGAATTAAAAAAAAAACTGTTTTGATGAAAATATTTTTTGGGGAAATAATCTTATTTTTTTAACGTGTTTGACTCATGGAAATTAAAATTTGATCCCAGGTATGAAATACGGTCCTATTATCTACTCTGATTACATGTTAGTATACCCGCTAACTCAAATCGGTCTAGACCGTATAACTAACAAGCATTAATAATATTCTACTCGTTATAATAGAAAAAGTTACCCCAGAGCAATAACAGTAAAATTCCTATACACTATCTATAGACAGCTTTCTTGCGAATCTTAATATTTACATAATGGCATTATAATTCTTGTCGTACTCGATGTCACTACGGTACTGTTAAGGTAATCTATCTTCATAAGCTTTCCTGCTACGGCTACTCTTATAAAATATTTATAAATACATATAATTTAAATGCCTGTAATATACAAACAACAGCTTTTTGATACAATGAACTGATCATCGATCTCCACTAGTCGTCACAAAGGCACTATTAGATGTAGAGCTTTTAACTATACACATACGAATGAAACTTAAACGGTACTTATACTAAAAACCTGTATTATCATTATTATTATTTTTCGGTTTATGGGTTCTACTGATCTGCGCAATAATTTCGCCAATGACTAGTGATGGTGAGAATACACATAGGGGATAGAAAATTGATCGGTATAAAATTGAAATTCTGCTAATATGAAAGATAATCTAGAACTTTGGCGACGATTTCCCAATCATGAAACGAAGGACAAAACAAACATATAGCACGTAGTACAGTAAATCCTGTATAAAACATTATCAAAGAATATTTTCGTCCGTATCAAATGACCGCCATTTTCGTACTCGTTAATTAAACATCAACCTGTAAAAAATATCGTTTGTCTGTCAAAACTAACCTAACAGATTTGATCGCTTTTGACAGTTTCTCTCCTAGGCAATACAGCTCGAAAAAGTTCATAAAATTAATAATTTCGATTAAAATTCAATACACATAAGATTTCTAAAAACTATTATTATGTAGTTTCCTTATGGTTGCTGATAAGGAAACTACATAATAATAGTTTTTAGAAGTTTAAGATAAAAACTATGTAGTATTTTATTCATCATCAGCATTAAGCAAGGAAAACTTCGCTAATCACAACGGCATATCGAAGTTTTTCTTACCAGCTACCATTACGTATATAAACTAAATACATATAAATTTTCTGATGATTTTGTTTATATTACTGTTCATCTAAAATGTTTGTTCTAGTTTAACTATTATTTAAGTTTCTAACTACATACTTGTTATTATATATTTAGATACATTAATTGTTATACTTCTATTCTACATATTTATTATGCAACTGTTCTACTCTATAGTAGTAGAATTTGAACTCATGTACTGACTTTTGAATTCCAGTTCGTATGTCAGCTTACCTGGAAAATTATTAAACAATGCAATTCAGTCTAAAGAAAAGTTGCTATTGATGACAATGTAGTTGCTGAAATTTTTATAAACTTATTAACAAGTACAGATTTTGCACAACTTTCCCGTAATCAGCACATTACTATAGAGGTTATTGTTGAGACAACGATTCGGATTCAGAGATAAACCTAGAAATTAGCCTTAGCATCTAAATTGTGAAATACTTTTAACAAAAATAATCTTCAATTACTTACTTGTGAACGGAAAACTAACTGTCATGTTAGATAAAAAACCTTTCGGAGGATGCCGTACAAATGGCATCGACAGTGACGGAGTGATTGCCATCGTAGTTCCAGGTGGAAGCGCTAGACGACCATCGTTCGTTATCCATAGTATCCTCTTCTGCCTCGAATGAGGTATGTTTTCTTTGGATATCCGGTCTTCGATTGAAGAGGCCATCGGTAGAAGGACTGCGAGAGCAATGCTAATTAGAACTCGGGGCACAGAAGCTTCCATTTCGTAACTGTCCTGCAAAAACACATTTTTTTTTTAATTATCTTTACATTACGTTAGGAAACTGAACGTATCTATAAAAATGTACTATAAAGACGGGCCTTAAAACGTCACATTGAATATGTCATTTCGTACATTTCAAGAAATTGAAAACCATTTTTATAAAATTATTAATTATTACATTTTGTTTAGTACTATAATTCATTATAAATCATCTATATATTTTTGATAATTTAAGACATATATTAAAATGAAAGCCGTCAACTGCAAACATATCCGCTTAAAAGGCAAAGAATGCGATATAGACGTTGAAAAATTTATAGAACGTATTGAAAATCAGTATAAAATAAATTTTAAAACATTACCTCAATGGAAGGAACTGATTAAAAAATTAAATTCCGTTGATACTTATTGCGATCGCAAAATTCGTGAAGTCAATACACGAAAGCAACTTATTATAAAGAAACTTTACATAGAAAATATTAGACAATCGCCATTTGAACTAACTGATAAACTTACCAGAACAGCTGATGTTTGGCTAAAATTACAGTGGATGAATCAACAAAAAGATAGAAACAAATATAATTTCCAAAATAATGACGGTCCCGCTCCTTCTGTCCAAAGTAGTGTAAGATCGAGTACAATTTCGTCTTTGGGAATGTCAGTTTTAGCAGAAGAGGTTATTATAAATGATATTCAAAAAAATATTGTAAAAGAAGATAACAGTAACATTCCTAACGCTCCGGTTAACAATTCATCAAATCAGCATAAACTGCTGTCAGAGTTAGATCAGGAATATACTGATCTAAGTTATCATTCGATGCAGTCTATTGATCCGAATGAGAAAAGTGGATCCAGTTTCACGTCATGTCAGAATTTGAATGTTCAGTATCGTATAAAATGTTATCCCAAAGAAATAATTATTACATCTGATTCATTTGAAGACCAGACAATAGAATTTTCGTTACAAAATATTTCTTCTTTTTGCTGTTCAGTAATTTTTAAAAATATAAGAAACCGAAGGATATTCAAAAAAGCGAAAGTGTTTCCTTACTTGACTGTTAAATTGTATCCCGGCTTGTCATTCGTATACAAATTTGTTTTCAATTTAATTCAAACCAAAGTAGATTTCTCAACAAATCTCTTTTTTAGGGTGCAATATAAAGATGCTAAAGAATCATTCTTATCTGAACTTTGCATTCCAGTTTCTACTCAATTTATTAAACCATTCTGTGTTGAGGTTCCTGAAAATATAATCATACCACCGGTTTATCAATGGCGTTTAAGTCACAAATCTAGAAATCCTTCTGGTATTCTAAGAATTGAAGTTAAAGACCAAAATGAATATTATGTAAGGATAATTAAAACCACGAAAGATTTATTAGAAGGAATATCTATTCGATCGATTGATACTATAACTCCTAACACTGAGAGTGTAATATATAGAAATGAAGACAGTGAATCTTTTAATGAGAAAAATACATGGTCGTCGAATTCATCAAATGTTGATCTAATGGAGGAAGATAATGATGAAATTTTCATTTTATCACTCATCAAAGATGTTATCGAGGCCGCTTTGGATTCGTTTATATTTGATGCAACGTGGTTATTTTTACCAAAAAATACAATAAAGAAAATTCCTGTTCATTTTAATAAGAGTGAACGCACTGGTTATCACCAGAGTTACTATAACGTTGAATTTTGGAACGTTGACACTCATGAATTAGTAGACACAAAAACTGTTAAAGTTTATGCTGAAACTTTACCCTATCCATTGACCTTTTATCCAACTATATTAGACATGGATAATTCTCCGATTGTGCACGGTGTCTGCGTGGATCATTTTGTTATAAAAAACACACACAAGGTATATTCCATAACATTGAAAATTGAAACGTCGCATAGTGTCAAAAAGCTAATATCAATTACTCCTATGAAAATTTCTCTTTGTCCACAATCAAGTATGAAATTTCGTGTGAGGATATGTTCTACGGAGTTTACTTTTAAAACTAAATCCGATGACATGGTACATTTTACAATAAAAATTATCGCAATAGGAGATAAATCAGTTTTTGAAAATATACCCCCCGTGTATTACGAAATTATTGCCCCATGTGCTTCAGAATACAGAAAAATCTTTAATATAAATGAATAAACAATGTCAATTCTTTCATTACCTCTTAATGGAGGTTATATGAGTTTTATTTGAATATATTGATTTTTACGAAACTTTCGTTATAAATTGCCTACTATAAAATGTTACACCTACTATTACAGCTAAAATTATTTAGTACATGTAATTAAATCTAACCGCTTTCGTAATGCAGTACCTAAAGACTTGCCTTGTGACTCGAACATAACCGATTTGATTCATGCCTAATCTTGAGTTTGGTTGGTGGCAGAGTTTTTTTAAACTTGTTTCTTTAGTTATTAGCGTATTAGAGAATTGCTACTATAACAACATTGCTCTGGTGACATTACTAACATAAAAAAAGTAGAGTGTTTGTTGCAAGCACGTTTCATTTACGGCATCATTGTGATTGAAAATTCAAATTGAGGTCAAATGAAAGCTCATTGCAAAAACAAAAATTATAAAGGAATTTTATCTAAAAAACTTAATATTGTACTTTTCTACAATCTTAAACCCAATATGATTGTGACGTATTTCATACTCAAAAATTGTAAACAGTATTACAAGGAATGTCATCCACGACACCAAGGATCAAACCTGTTAACTTGGCCGACTTTTATGTATTACGGGTCAAGTGAGTTTGTTGCCTGTACCCGCATAATATTCCAGTTTTGATCTGCAGGTCACGTGGAAACCGGTTTCATACGACAATCGATATTAAATCAACGTAAACGACGAAGTCTTGTGATTGTTGTATGATGTGTTATGATTTTATTGTTCGGTTTTTATTTATTTGATGAAACGAGCAGTACGTTCACCTGATGGTAAATGACGCGTCTACCTAAAACAACACTGCGCTATGTTGTGATGATCATGTGATGGTACACTATACCATGCTAGGCTGTCGCCCCTAAACTGTTCTACAGCAGATGCAGCAGGAATAGGTAATGTTGCTTAAGTGGTCCTCGGTAAGACTTACCACCAGTAAACGTTACAATGTTCAATTAATATCATAAGTATACATTTTTTTGACAAAATGAAATAGAAACTGCCTTTTGCATGACAGCGATTTAACTAAAAAGAAATTATATTTCTGAACTCAACATTTTTACTGTTGGAAGGCCGAAAATTCTAGTTGTAATCTTAACAGAGACTGTTCAGGTAACTACTATCGTATTTCTGTTATCAAGCGGTCGTATGTAAAATATCCACGATTTTCTGATTTATATGGCGCTGTAGTGAATGCAATTGTCAACATTCAACTCGTTTCATGGAATCTATAGGATACACTTGTTGTTTAAACTGTTAATCCGATAAAATAATTTTAGTATTTAAATGCAAATACGTACACTTGTTTTTGTATACAAATTTAGTATATGCAAATACTTATATTATACTGTATCTAGATGATGACAAATGATAAAATTTTAATGACAATGATCTCAACGTACTTGACGATTGACCGAGTTTTCGTAACGAGCGTTAAAACTGAAGACTTATTGTTATTCCTAGAACAAATAACAAAACTGTTACTAACCGCTATATTTTTTGTATTTAAAAAGAAACAAAACTTGTGCTATTTCCAAAAATAGTTATTAACACAATTATTAAAATATTACGGCGTATAATGCATAGAAAATGTATGTATTATTGAAATCTACCGGTGACACAACTCTATCGTCGGAGACTAAGTACAGCAGCAGCCCCGAATTCTGCTCCTAAGAAGAGTAGTATCACTAATGCGATTCTGTTTGAAGAGTAACTGAAATATGAGATTTAACTTCATGTATTTCAAGACAAGCGTGTTTATTATCCTAAGACATGTCACATTATTAAAAGCTAGTATCATTAACCATTTCATGAATCTCTTTCTCTTGTAGTAGTTCGGCTTCTTGGAGTAAATAATAAAAAAGTTATCGCCATAAGTTTCAATTTTAATTTCTTTACCAACTCAATGTATCGCAATTTGTTATTCGCGTACTGCGATTCCGAATCGAAGCCTTGTACAGAGGCAATTGAAAATCGATAAAGTATCGAAACGTTTCCGATTGTAATCACGCAATCATTTTGTATGCGGCACCGTCATCTACTTTCACAATTGAAAAAAACATGAAACGCCCTTTTGGACGAAAACATAATGATTAATTTATTACACACGTTGGGGACATTCAGGCAGGATATGTAGGGTTTACTTAATTTACTGGTGGTCGGTGTTTGTCGATGGAGACCTCGATACCGCCCGAACACCTGTTTTCGACGGCAAGCATTGGTGTACATTATTACGTTCCGGTTTGAAAGTCTAGATTAATTACTATGGTAACGAGGTATTCAAAGAATTTGTTTCTCAATAGGTAAGTTTATACTACATAAATAGATGATAATTGGAATTTAGAGTTCTAAGTTCTATAACGATGCGCCAGTCAGTTTATATAATATTGACATTTAATATTGCCTAAATTTTAGACAGGTTTTAGTTGATATAATGAAACAGTAATTTATATTAATTAGGAAATTAATTATAAGACCCTTACGAAAGTCGTGCGTAATAAAGTGTTATTTTTATAATAAAAATTATTAAGATTTACTTTTAACTGTTAAAGGAATTTTTAAATCATCGTCTTTCCTTATTTATAGACGATGCAAAAACGTTGTAAAATGATTATAGTGAAAATTACAAGAAACGTTTTATTACTATGAGGTAACGGTAGTCATTTCTTGTGTGGTAGTTAATTGGTAGTGTATTTGTCTCGAATTATCATTTTGTTCAATTAATAAACTTCTTCTCTCTTGTCTTGTAATAAACGAAGAATGAGGTATAAGTCGTATTACGTGTCGCTTGACCCTTCAATCCACTTGTTGGCGATCATGTGCTGGTAACAGGATAAGAGACTAATATTTCCCTGGTCTTATTCCTTAGAAGTCTTATTCCTAAGAAGCTTTTTACAAGACGCCGAGGTTTTACGCTGTTTTAGACAAATAAATATTATAAATCTTTGTGAGATAAAACAATATGTCAATGATTTATGTATAGAACCGACAATATATTTAGATACAGCCCTTAATACTCTAAAGACTATTTCTTAAAGGTATAGAATATTTTACTGTGGAATTTATCAACAATTATATTTCCTTTTTTAACTCCAACTTAGGTCTATGAAATTATCAAAGCAATTATAAAAAAAATTAAATATTAATTCTTTATTTACTCTAAATAGGAGCAGATACGTAGTCCTACTTAACTGTTAATAACAGCATGCAAATACTATTACACAGTATTCGCTGAGTTAAAAGAATAGAACTTAATGACAAGAAGAAAGGACTTTTGTACATTCATTAATATGATTAACGAGATAAAAGTGTTTTCATAACACCAACAGTTAAAACAGTGTTTCGTTTTGTTATTTGTATGAGAAACTACATGCAAAAATCAGCGCGCGCATTTCATTTATATGTAACTTCCTGCAGAAACCATGTTTTTAACAATTAAATTTAATTGTCTTACAAATTTAAATGTTTTAATAGCCTAAAACCTTTTAAGATCTAATCACGTTAATGCTGCGAAGAAAAAATTATATAAATCGGACTCCTAGTCTAGGATACGATACGGATAATATTAAAATAAATATATAAATAAATTTATTAGTAACTGAACAACGTTTCTACCGTTATCCTTCTCCTTTTTCCCTTGGCTTTCTCCTCTCCTTAATGCTTTTATTTACATAGTTCAGGTTGCGGAATCCGAGTCCACGAGCGATGAAGCCTTCGCGACCGTAATAGTAACCGAAGGCATCAACATCACCCGAAAAAAAAAATTCTGCCGTTATCCGGTACTTATAAAAAACTGTTATTATTCACAGAAGAAATTTTTTACTTGCTGAACTGGCTTTAGCAGTTGTCAATTGATTGTCATGTTGTATGTTAATCAATAATCTTTATAGATTTATTTACGCAGCGATACGGCTAAGACGTCACCTGATGGTATACGAGATGGTTGCATACAATATGTGACTCTAGTTAGAATGATATAGACTAAACCTTATTCAGCTCATCGACTTGTGACACTAGATGTTAAGTTTCGTTACCATAGTAATTACAAAACTTTTAAAACCCAAAAATGCTTGCAGTGTACTGTATAAAAGTAGATTTTTTGTTTACTCGGCAAATTAAGTAAGTTTACTACTATGAATGAAAATCGAAAATCGGTCAATAAAAATCCTTTTTTTACGTCGCAGATGTTGCATGTGACCACTTATAGCACTTGCGTTAAAGAATAATGGTAGAATTATTTTGTTTTAATAAAGAAGGTTTCCAGCCCATCACAATATCATCATAATTATGATGTTCATCAATGAACGTCCATCCCATGTAAACCCATGCATTCATCATAAATAAAATAAATATATATAATCAGAAATATCGTCAAAGCCAGCACACTTGATGTGGAAGATTTTGTTACCAATGAACTGGTCTAGATGTTGGTTAGTCGACAAACGTGTTGCAAAATTTTCTCAAAACTTAATTTCGAAACAGATCATCCACCGCCCATTTGTGGGACACAAAGGAAATCTAGGCACTGATTGTGCATTGTGAACGAATGAAAACTGACACTCGGCGACGAATCGCGACATTTCATCTCGTCCAAATGTGTTATTGTTTTAACTTGCGGGTCGACTTATGGCACCGCTTGGTGTGGAGTGCCTCTCATCCACACCTCACATCATAGCCGCCGCCTCTACAACTGCTTTCTTTGACAGCATGTTTTATTCCCGTATGCCGTTCTTATGTAAACATATATAATTTTTTTTTACTTTAAAACGATTGATAAAAAAGGTTGCATATTTGTAGTATTTGCTCTAACAGTTTGAAAATAATCAATACAATATATATTAGATCGTTTACTTCAAAATAAATTATCTATTTTAAGTGAACTAATATTAGGTGATTAATTAGTAGCTTCCATAATATAGGAAATAAAATTAAAATGTTTAGTCCAAGATTACTACTGACTATATTTAGGAACACAACCAGAATCCACAAATAAAATATACTCATATTGTAATACTAAATATAAACACAAAATTTTTTAAATGAAATGTTTCACCATTAATTACTATCTGGGACGTGTATAGCATCAAATTCAGGATATAGCTTATTTTGATCTCGTTTAAGAAGTTATCAAACCCCAAAGCTTTAACAATACAGCTTGCACAATTTGCAATCGGCAATCCGTTCAAGGTATTTTAAAGATAAAAATTCTTTAAGGTATAAATATTTAGAAAATCTATATTTACCCACAAATAAATATTAACAGTACTCGTCACTTATTAAAGTTTTTAAATTAATGACAAAATAATGCTTTTCATATACAACTATCAACATGAGTTACGTTACTGCAAAGTAATGATAATTGCCGGATATTTTCTTTAATTTCCTACTTGTTTAAGTATTAAATAAAAAGACTTCAAACTATATTATTAACTAAATAAAGATACGTTTTGTCCAATATATAAAAAAAATATAAATGTCCTCCTGTCTCAAGGCAAGATGTAACCGTGTTTTTGTAAACTTGTTGGCTAGAAGTGGTATCACCGTCTCGCTACTATTATGAATCGAGTTTGAAACGAGTGTTTTCCCATTTGTCTTATCAACAGCTACCATTCTTTCATATAGAACACTTTTTATGTACTTCTAACAAAGATTGTAAAATAAGGTGTATATGATATTAAAATTAATAAAATTAAACTCACCTGTACGATTAGTAGGTAACAAATAAAGATTGTTTCACAAAAACACTAATGTCTGTTTAAAACTCGTTAAGTGAATCGCACAATCAGTCACTGAGGACTGCGTCCTTCACAAGCGGTCACCGCCGGATGTAGTGATAGATCGCTGTTACCCTGTCGACCTCTGTAACTTTGTAACGTTGCCAAAATTTCGCAAACTCTCGGTTGCGCCCGCGCATAACAATTCATAAAATTTTTCACACAACTTTAAAAGATATAAATCTGCTACTCCTGGCGGCTGTTACGGATTGGCGCGGTCACGTTCGTCCGCTGGTCCTCCTGTCGCGTCAGTAGTTCCTTGGAGCGCGACAATATTGATGACAAATTTGTATTCACTCGCCGCCGAAACTCTCTTTGCTAATTGCGATGCACGGCGCGTCCGTCGCTTTCCTCTTCGTAAGACAATGGCGTGTCGTCGCACCCCGGGGTGATAGGTGGCCTGTTGGTCGTCATAGTGTAGATTCCTCAAAGCGTGGCCATCAAGAGGTCGCGTGCGTAATGGCAGGAGCGAATGCCTCTCGTAATGAGCGTGCCTGCTATCTGGTTGCGAGCGATGGCGCGGCGGTACCGGTATGGAATGATGGCTCGGGCGGTGTAATCGTTCGACTTCGCCTCGCCAGTTGGCCACTGGGTTAGCGGTGTTCCTTTTCCTGCTATATCACTTTAATGGGTAACATGTCTACATGCAAACCGCACTACCCGTGCGCCAAAAATTTATCACGCGGGACACTGGCAATTAATCACACATCTGATTAAATTTAACCCTCGACGGGTTAAGTGTGGCTCTATCAGTTAACTACACTGTGTTATAAATGTTATTAAGAATGTATAAAGCATACATGGGGTAAATATTTCTTGGCTTTATTTCAACTTCTTAATACCATTGTACATTTTAAACTGTTATAAATTTCTACAATGTATTCCCTTTATTAATTTCTGTTACAATTCTTGCCCAATTTCAATAATAAAATCAAAACAGTATTTATCATAAAGCTTGATGTCTTCAAAATTTCGTTATACATTGGTTCTTTAGTATTTCAAACACTGTTTCAAAATTTTAATTACTACGATTTTCACTAGTTAATAGCTTTTAAGAAAATTACATGTGCACAATAAAATTCGAGGCACTTCGTTGTTTGTATGGATTAAATACCGTTGCTTCTTGTAAAGCGTATTTATTCTGTGCATAATTCATTAAAACCAGCATAGAAACCTTGCATTTAACTCATGCGACATGTATGAGATTAAGTTAGTTTAAATAATGTATTTAACGACACCATTGTTGTGATAATGAACTATTTAACCCACATAGCGCGGGGTGAAAACCATTTGAGATTTACGCGCGTTTAAACAAGACCTATTTGTTCTCGCCGGCACAGATTTACTAGGAAGTTTCTTTCTAGAAATACGTCCATTTTAATAACAACGAAATGTGACGTCTCCGTTAAAACGGGCCCCCCGAGAACATTATGCGTGCCATTGTTCAAGTAAAACTATCGTGAGGCGGTATAAACAACTAGGATTTGTATAAGTCAACTTTCCACACAAAAATTAATTTACTTAACAATGTGATCATTCATGAGTTATATCTATTATGTATGCAGGGCATGCGACCGTATTCCATTAAATGTTTACTATTTCGTTTAAATGGACATTTAATGAAGTCGGATCACGTAAATATGGTCATAGATGCGATGAAACGAGCTGATTGAAGTACTAGCCAATTTAAAGTAAATAGTTGTATGCAATTGTTGATAGGAGTACTAGATATTTCATTTGTTTACCGCCGATTATAAAATATTGCGGGATTTAGAAAAATTTAAAAAAAATACGTTTTATAAAACTCAAAATCTTGAACCTACATAAGAATATGCAGACTGAATAGTTAATATTGAGGTGGTGTAATTACCATTGGTCTCAATATTTTAATTACAAACGTATGTATAAACTGATATATATTTTCAATCAATATTTGTTGAGGCAGATTAATTAGCGAATACGGTTAGAATTAAAATGAGTAGATTTTTTTTAATGTTTGCATTCTACTTAAAAATCTGGTCATTGACTTGCGCGACTAATTTACTATGCAAAACATGGTATAATAACGATCTTGATTTTTATGAGAACAAACGGTTTCAAAGCTACTCGTGATGTCTTGCAAGAATTAAATTTGCTAATAGTTTTAAGCTTATACTAATATTTTTACGATAGTGTGGCAATATTTCCTTGAAACAAACCCTTAGTTTTCTTGTTTGTATTCCAATAACACATGATTCTATTTTGATTTTAATCATCACGAGTCGCCCATTTAACTGAAGTTTGGAGGTCATATTGAAAAAACTAATTCGGTCTTGAGTTTTTAATATTACATATGACGGTATATTTAAGGACAAACTGTCATGAGAAAGCTTAAAATTATAATTCGCGATATACTTTCCTTGTAGAATACATTGAACCCATTTGACTTACAAATTAGTTGAATATAATTCTGGGCAAAACTCACATTGAACACATACAAAACGATAAAGGTTGTTATGGATAACAATTTTGTTAAGAAAGAGTTCTTAAAAGTAGGATTATGGAACAGGACATAGGCCATCGTAATAGTTACAACTGAAGTATATACACAAATATTGCTATCGCAAAACCAGATAGTGTTCTATCAATTTTGCACATTAGAAATGTTGTAAACCCGGGAATAGGCCCGGCCAGTTTATAGCTCGTTCGACTGAAGAGAATGCAGTGTATATTTTATAATTTAAAAAATAAAGAGATATTAACCAGCAGTTAATAATTGTGGTCATTTAATAATAATAAAGCACAAAATGTGTTTCCGGCAAACAATTACTCATGCGACGGCAACATTGCTTACACTTACAATCTAACACCCGTATGCGCTGATCAGGAATCTTACCCAAGGACTATCAGTGTCATATTAAAAAAGTATTTATATAAAGAAGTTAAATTTCAATTGAACTCTTCATCGAGTTTATTTATTAATTACTATTTAACAATACTCTTTTATGGCCACGGGAAGACTGCTATAAAACATTTGATGCTCTGGGGAATTAAATCCATAAAATTTAGTTCAATTGAAATTTAACTTCTTTATATAAATACTTTTTTAATATGACATTGATAGTGTCCGTATCCGTAAAATTTTGTAACGTCCGTAATATAAATATAAGAAAAAAAAATGAAAAATAAATACAAGAAATCATTATGTGAAAGTGATTTTTTCTTTGATTGTATATAATGATGCATCATATTGTGCTAGTAGCATTTGATACATAAGATATTAAGTGTCGTTACCTTAGTAATTTCACTAGCTTACAACGCACTTCAAATCGGAACACAGTACTGTTTGGCGGCAGAAATAGGAGCTGCGATGGTAATTACTGAAACGGTCATTAGTAAAAGTTTAATTTTAGGTAAAAATAATATATATATAAATTCATGCTATAAACTCTAAAATAAAATAGAGAATGAGTGATTTCGCTTTGAATAATTCCTTTTCAAACTTTTTAATTTAGCAACCGTAGAATACTTTGTGAAAACAAAATATTACTGTCATTGATAGATAATAATAAATGTAATAAATAAACCTCCCATATGTTCATTGAACAAAATCTATTACAAATTGAAAAGAAACTGTGAAAGCGCAATATTTATAAGCGTATGTACTACTGCAGACCACTTGCCTATTACGATTTAATTGGCAGAGTAAAGTACCTTGCAAAGTTGTTCACCCTGATCTGCCGGATTGTATCCAGTTGACACGGTTACTAAGGGACATCCCTTGCACTTGGTAAAATCCATTTCTAATGCTTATATAATTATACATAAAGTAAATTATTTGTTAAAGACAACTATAAATCTATGAAACCTTTTATTTCTTATACGTATTGTTTGTATAATATCATAATCACAATTATCAACATGTTCTCTGGCATTGATAATGACATAAAAATTATAGTGATGATATGGGTAAATATTTTGAGGTAATGAATAACGTAGAACTTTCTTCTAACAAAGTTTATAATTTAAAAATAAAACAAATACGAAATGCCATGATTCTAAATAGAATAAAAAAAATTAGGCTCTACATCCTATGACCCACGACGGCCAGCATAATATGGTGCAGAGCCTAACATTCTAAGTACCACCATATTTACTAATTCACATTGACCATCAGCTTTAGCTGTAGTAAGTTTTTAAACTTAGGCCATTTCGTCGAATAAGAAGAATTCTGTAGGAGATTATTCATCTTTCAGCGAGCATCGTTGTCAATATCTTAATAGAAACTAAAATATAGTAGATTTTACTCTTAAATTTAATATATGAAATCGACCTAAGATGCGTTATAAAATAGAAACTTGTCAATAATTTAAAAAATAACTTATTTTAAGTAGTTTTTATATTATAACCGTTAAGTTGTATCGTTGTTTCGCACAATAAACATGATCATGTTTAATGCCGCATTGTCCACCTACTCACCTGTTTAAATAATTTCCATGTCCTTACTGGATCCTCGAGCGCATCTCCAATATACCGTTACTCTACAATAACCCCCAAAAATATTGCAACCTCAAAGCCTACATTGTTTCGGGGCCTACAACCACGACATCCTTGCGATAAATTTCGTGCGACATGACACTAAAATTTTTTCTTTTGCCTTTTTCTAAATTTATGCATGAAATTTTTCGTTTATTGAACCGTTTTGGTTGTAAATTTTAGTATTGTTCAGAGTAACTTTTATAATCCACTAAGTGTCAAGACTTAAGTAAAAAGTACAATTTGAGTATGCTACAGTTTTAATAAAACTTATTACATTATTGATTTTAGGTTTATCATAATTATTTATAATCTATGGAGGACAGGTAATGAATTTGCAAAATCATTTACATTAAATTGGAAGTTTTTTCTATCTAGTAGCTATATTACATTTTAATATTTAAATTGACAATTATTAGTGTATCGCTTTCACTATATACCATATCCGGCCCAGCAGTTGAACTGGGGACCTTCTTGATATACGGTAAGCAGTTAAATGTACGAACAAAGTTAAAACCACCGAAGATTAGCACGAGCTCGTTTAATCATAGTCTCCGGCAAGCTTTAGAAGTCTAATCATTCAGACATAACGTAAACTAGATCATTGCTCTCATTACTATAAGAATGAAGAAATAAATGATTGAACGTGAAAGTTCTACACAATTTTTATCCTGTATAATTTTGAAAGAAAGTAAACAAATAACAGTAAAGAAACTATTAAATAACAAACATTACACTTATGATTAGTACTTAGAAACCGCATTGGCTAATTGCCTACTTATCTTATCGACATATTCCAATCTGGTGCTTATATCAAGAAAATGTCCGAGTATTTTGTTAAAATATCACACAGATAACAAAAAACCGAATCCTTAGTTTATTATCAGCATTATACGTATCCGGAAGGTAAAATGGCGGAAAAAGTGAAAAAGAAGCCGCCATTTTTCGCTTTGAAGCGAGGGAATAGTCAGAAACCACCCGAGGACATGAACTGCCCTAAAACACCAACAACACCGCAAGTTCAAAATTCATTACAATTGTTCAGACCAAACACTTCTCCGTCGCCTCGGCCAATCTCCATCTCTAATGCGGAAACCAAGCCTAGAAAGTAAGTGAAATTAACAAAATATTATATAATCGAATCTACACACTCCTTCATATATTATTTAAATAATAATTGATTAAATAAATAAATGTCTGTGTTAAAAAAACAACATATTTTTTATATTTGTCGAAATCAATAAAAGTACGATACAGAACATCTATTAATTGTTTTTACATTTTATGTTATTCCAACAGGAATATTCATTAAAAAACGAACTATACAAAAACTATCAATAATTATTGTTAAAAAGCTGTACTAAATTTGTTATCAATATGAATACAGTGCAGTTAAGGATAATTCATACTATAATATATGATAACATTATCTTGATTGTATAAACTAATGATAATTTCATGCAGATAATTTGAAGAATTGGGAGTAATATATGATTAAATTAAAGCATAAATAGTCATTGTTATTCTATTACTAAACTTTGGAATAATTTTTTCTTTGATATTTTAGTTATGTAATCAATAATAATACACAGCTCTGTTAATGTTGTGTGATTAGTACAATAAAGCTACGTTAGGACATTAGTCTATACAACATTCTCGCATCAAATAATCAAAACGGCGGCGTAAACTATTTCTAATATTTTTTTAAATAATTAGAATTACTTTTAGGCCTTGAACATTTTTACCATAACACAATAATGTAAATTGGTATAAAAATAAAACAAATATTCTTGATTATAACTGTCTAATGTTTTTTAATTTGAAGAGGCGACGAACCGAGCAAAATGTCAGCGTTAATATTACCATTTAAAAATAAAAACTGCAACTCCACATTATTATTACCTAGATATCTTCAATACATGGCAAGTGCTTAAGGAAAATACTGGTGAAATTGTGTACATTTTAAACGCTTCACATTTATTCTCAGAGGAAAAAGCACAGACAGACAGAAATTAATCAAATCCCTTTCCACAGTTACAGTTGACATTATTCTGGTGAAAGCTATATCTAGGGAACTTGTTGCAGCATATTATAATAAGCAAGATGTTTTTAGCGGTTATTACAGAGAATTCTTGTTACTATCTGGGTTGTAAATATGTATACATGATAATCATCGACGTCTTCGCATCCAAACGAGATCAGTTCTGTCCATGACAATATGGCACAAGTTCCGATGATGTACACAGCACCACATCGTAGTCGTCGCCGGGACACATAATAAATTTTTGCTACAACGCCTTTCAAAACGTAACACAGTAAATGTTTGCATACCATTGTTCCGCGGCATAAATATGTACCTCGTAATCTACATTACTTGTTTTTGAGGAAACCATTAAGTCCTATAAAAAACAGCTTTTGTGTTCTTGTAACATCCATCAAAACACTGTTGGCCATAACAATCTCCTTGTTAGAAAAAGCACCGAGTCCCTGTAGTGAAATTTTCAGAGGACTGTTTTGGCTATGTTTATATAATCTAATCTATGGGGAGCAATCACCAAAACGAGTAAATTGTGCTCTATTATTTGATTCCTTGAAAAAACTTGAAAGTTTAATAAATTATCACAGATCTGTTTTCCAGTCATCGCATGTTTAAGTTCAAGTGGCAAGTAGTAGTTGTAGTCTAGTATTTTAAGCTCTTGACAATACATATAATGAAAAAAATTAATATTACCAAAATATATCGCTATAATTTTATTCCCTCTTGATGTTATTAAAAGCATTTACGTACTTCACAAAACTACTTAAATTCATTATTGAAAAGCCTAAATTGCTAAGCTCCATGTTTGTATGTGTATTGTGTCCATATATAATGATAATATGGAGAAAATAAGCGAAATTATCGGAATTAGAAAGACGGTAGATAGAAAATCAATACACCGTGATCATTTCAACCGATGGACGTCCACTGCTGGACATAGGAATACAATAATGTTTCATTTATTTTGTTTAATTACCGCAGGATTTCAGCAGGGGGTATTAAGGAATTAGTACAATGTCCTCTGTGCTTGGATGTACTGAACAATCCCAAGATGTTACCATGTCAGCACACGTTTTGTTTAACTTGTCTAAGGGTCTACGTGGATGGTAAGGACTTAACTACTTTGATAATTATTATAACTATGACTAATTATATATTATATTAAACTTAGGTTTATATTGTGCGGTCCCAATTTGTGCTTATTTAGATAACATTAATTCGCCCATTTTTTATTAAAAACTCATAAAACAAGATCTTTTGTTAAACCATACTTTAAATGCGAAAAATGTTACAGCTGAACCGATAATCGATTGTCCTATTTGTTACACGAGGATCCAAGTATACGGAAGTAATTATGTAGATGAACTACCTTCGAATTTATATATCGATACGTTGCTACAAATGGTGGGCATCAGTACTTCAAAAGGAAAGAAACCAGAGACTCCGCCCACGACACCGGCTTCCGGTGCAGTTGGAATACAAAACGTAGATTTATTTGCTGGTGGTTTGCGCTGCTGTCATTGCCGATCTATGTACGACACCATTGACGTGACTACGTGTGAACATTGCAAACTGGTACGTTGTGTTTTAACGCTATTATATGTATAATTTTATGTGAAGATATTAGAAAATAGGTTAGTATTACTCAGCTTTTATCATTATTGAATTTTAGTGTACTATTAAATTATGACGCAACACTATTTATTGACAAGTAACAACAAAGTGGATAATACAAGACTTACAGCATGGATACGTACGATTTTTTTTTTTTTGGATGAATTTGATGTCTCAGAAGTATATTAATTCCTAAGTTTATTAAAAAAAATTTAATTACTAATTAAAATATTTCTCAATATTTTACCTTTCAAACCTCGCTAAATGTACATATCACTGTTTCAATTAATCTTGTTTAATCGCAAGAAAGCTAGATTGATATTTATCTCAGACTATGCGTCACCAATGATTTATTGGAGTTAACTAAAAATTGTCTGATATGGTTTCAGAAATTTTGCAAAGTATGCTGGTCACAACATTTGGAGGATATGCGCACACAAATTGGATCCATCTTGAAACAACTTGACTCAGCCTCTAATCGTCTCGAACATAAAATTGAACATTATAAAGTATATACATTATCGTAAAATTTTTCTTAAAACTTTTTTATAAATATAATTAGTGCCTGATAACGATCGCATTGCCATATAAAATGGTTTAAGTACAAAATTTTTGTTAAAGTTCTATTTAAATCTTTATAATGAAGTGACAAAAACATTGGTAGGCAATAAAATAATCGTAACTTTAATTTGATCAGGATCGCTGTGAGCGCATAACAGTACAAATAAACTTAGCGGCAGAAGAAAAAATTAATGCAATACTTGACGCTAAAGTAAATCTTCTACAAGAAGCATCGGAACTTCAAAAGTCTGGAGAAATGTCTGCTCTCGCATTGCGGAGTTCTTTGAAAGATGCTCGAGAGGTGGCCGTTAAAACAATGAATACCAAAGAGCTACTAGATGACAACGAAAAGGTTGGTAATAAACAATAAATGTATAATTGATAATATAACATTTATACTAATACATACTTCATTCGAACACAAAACGTAAATTACATTGAATTAAACATATTTTTTACAAAATGAAATAGCTAGATGTATAACTGATGAGTTAAACAAAGCTAACACAACTACATATCAATTTTAATAAATTATTGTCTTTAAAAATTATAATATGTATTTGTTTTGTTTACAAGGTGACGACTTTTATAAACTTACATCAAAATGCATTACAATTACTAACAGATGTATCCAAATGGGACGTTAATAGCTTTGTTTTCGATAAAGAAAACTTCTGCATAGAATCGGATAATACGTCACCTTTGGACGCTGAATCAGATGATCCTTTACCGGAAGGCGCTAAACATAACAATCCACTAGAAAACGAAGAAAGCCTAGTATTATATTACAGGTATACTCCTAAACAAATATATATCAACATTACAAATTTATAAACTCATTCGTTGGAAATTTAATAACTTGATTTCCTGTTTGTTACTTCCTGTTTAATTTAGAATTGACTCAACGAGAGAAGTCGCAACGCCTATTTCTGCTGCCTAGCAATAATTTGCAAAAATCTTATGTTCCAGTTGGAATACACAAATTAAATAAATATAAATTATGATAATTGATCTTGTTTCACAGCTTTATCGACAATAGTCAATATAGCGATAAAGCTCTATTAGAGGTTTTTTATGCAATACAACACTTCCGGTTGTCTTGTCAAAGTTTACTTTAAAAATATTAACCTACAAATAATCGAAGATAAAGATGAGAACCAGTGGTTCAAAATTAATGATTTTTATAGGAATGCCTACCGCTTATAGTTGTTTATATAAAACAATGAAAAAATCTTTTAACTACAGAGTACAAAAAGATTGCTTTAAAATCTCTTAATTTGTATCAAACTGTGATGACTTTTTCTTTATTTTCTGGTGAGAAATATTTAGTTATGTGAAAAATTATAACACTGTTTATTTATTTTATCTATGCTTCTTTTTCACAAACAAAACATGACGAAAAAAATATTCCAAAGTTACATTAAACAAAAAGGCGGACATAATGGCACAAAGTCTCTTCCAGTCAATCTTTATATCAATATCCACTCTTCAAGATTTTTCTTGTCGAATTGATTGTTCTAGTCAAACAACCAACAAACTCAATAAAAATGTACAATTTTAAGGTCGCGTAACTTTACTCCTCACTATGTATGGCGGAAGACGTCTCGTCCATGTGGCATAGGCATAGGTCCGTGGAACGAACATCTTTACATCTGCGCAATGGACAGCCATAGTGTCTTGGTGGTAGAGCGCGCGCAAGCCAAGACAGTGATGCGTCTTACTTGTGAGGAAATGTTGTGTCCGGTACACATCGCTTTTTTGAAATCAACGGAAGAAATATACGTAACAGGTGAGAACTAATTCTTTCAACTTACATCTACTACTTCCATTCATCATCATAATCTTCCGACAAACTAGACTTTTCATTGTATCCAGCGACTTCCGACTGTTTTTAATGTCGCTAACTAAACTTTAATAGCGAGACAATTGTAAATATTGACTTTTATAGTTAATAGAAATACCAAACATTACGTTTTAAGATACTAGATAATTTGTATCAGAACCACGATTTATCAGGGATAATATACTATACTGAGCAAAAAATTTATTCCAGATAAATGGAAACATTGTATTCATGTATTCTCCAAAGAAGGTGAGCATCTAAGGTGCATCGGACAGAAAGGAAGTCGTGAAGGGATGTTCAGATCACCTGAAGGAATAGCAATAGATAACTCACAACAACTCATTTACGTGGTCGACACCGGTAATGATAGAGTACAGGTATAATAATCACTACTTCAATTTGAAACATCTTTAATAGCATATTTGTTTAAAAAAAGCTTATTAACTATATTCGGTCAAGTAAAAATCGTTAGTTTGTGTCTCATGGAACCAAAGATTATATAACGACAATTCGCCGGTAATCGTTGTCTCGATTTTTTGCGGTTGTTTGAAAATATCTTAATCAATATATACCCACGAGAAAATTTGCGTCATTGAAACAAGATTGATAACAAAACTGTTTGATATTTTGAATCAAATTACTTATTTACTATAAAACTTTATATAATTTGCTATCACATTAGTTAGGGTCTTAATATATAAACACGATTCCGTAATTAATAAATTTCTTGCAAAGATGTTGCTTGGTAGTTGCAATGAAAGAAACAGGAGTTTATTTTTAATGTCTTCGTAGGTTTTACAGCCTGATGGAAAATGCGTGGACCAAATCGGTGTTGCGACCAAACTTCAAGCATCACACACCCCCAGCGTTTGGGACACTAAAGAAATTTTATGTACAGAATTAAATGCGCCGACTGCCGTTGCTATATTTAACGATCGCGTCATAGTACTAGACAGCGGAAACCGACGGGTGAAAGTGTATAACAAACAAGATAAGAGTAAAGTCTTAGAATTCGGTTCTTTAGGTCATAGGAAAGGACAATTCAGGCAACCAGAGGTCTTAGCAGTCGATCCTATGGGGTTCATAGTGGTTGGAGATTCGGGTAATTGCAGAGTGCAGGTATTTAAACCGAACGGACAATTGGTGAGAGTATTCGGAAGACTGGGAACAGAGCCAGGAAAGTTCGGATGGATATCAGGAATTCACATAACGAAGCAGTTGGACATAATCGTCAGTGATACGAAAAATCATAGCGTCAATATCTTTTGAAATAAAACAAATTATAACGTTACTGTTTTAATAGGGAATAAAGTTTTACAAAATATATAACGGCCTACACGAAATCGTTTCCATATCACAAAGGATTTTTTGCGATCGTGTTCAAAGGTACAAATTGCAAACAATACTTCATAAATTTACAATTATTTACCAAATTATACAAGAACGTAGTATAAAACAATGAAATTATGATTATATTGAAGCATTACCTTTTTACACACTTTTATACAAATTAATTAGTTTTAAAGTAATAAAAAAGTGACCCCTAATATGAGAGTTGCTTATGAATTTGAATACTTTAATAGATTGAAAAGGGGTATCAAAATTCTAAAGTTAGTTATCAAATAGACTGTGTTAATTATTTTAATTCATAAGTTTTGTAATTAGGACACCCGTTTTTAACATTAAAGCTTATTGTTGTTACATTATTTTAATTTTTAAAATCAGACTGCTTCTGAACACCTACAGGGACTAAAAAAAATACAATGCATGTCCGACTATATTCATAACTTATAAGTTCGTATGCATGAATAAGAATAAATTTAAACATTACATTTATTTGCAAAAACCAGAAAACGTTCTAAGATGATTATGTTTCTTCAGTTGGGACTAGAGACCTGCTCTCACAAGGAAAGACTGAAGACTATTTAGGCATTTTATTTTAAATACTGGCAAGAATGAATTAAATGTAGACAAATGATTTTTCTATAAAAAAAAATTAAATTTATAAATCTTACATCATAAACTTAAAATGTAAAATTTATTTTTTTTAAGTAATTTATTTGAGCGTTAACCTCTGATAGTTTCAAAATTATAAGAAAATTTATTTCATACTTAAGTGAGCAAATCATAAGTATGGATTTCAACAAAAAAAAAAAAATAAAAAAAGTGGTTTTAACAGTTTTATTAGTCGGAAAAGTCTTTTTAATGTTACACAAACATTTCAACATCTTCAGCGTTTTAAAACAATATTTGAATAAATTATATAAAGGTTGAAATGAAAAGAGGTTCAGTTAATTTTTTTTTAATGTAATTGATTTGTTAATTAAATATTTTAAGAAGTCATAGGTATACTATACTTATTTAAGGAGCCTCATTTTATATGAAAGGTGGCTCTTTATATTAACCATAGTTAATTTAACTTTAATAAAATAAAATTATTAGTTAGTTGCATTGTAATTATCACTTTTACATTATTGAATTTTTTGTATTAGGGTCTAAAAAATCAGAAAGTAGTTCAAGTTGTTTTCTTTCAGATTAGTAGGACAAGATTTATTTGGCAGTTTTATACATCAAATGGCAAACAAACATCAAGTCGGTAGTTAATTAGCATATTAGTTACTCCACTAATATGAAAACCTAATTCTTTAGCTTGAAGAAAAAAAATATCAAAATAAAATATTTGAAATAATAATTACTGAAATTTAAAGATTTAAGAATTTGTCTATGATTTTAAGATTAATATTCTTTGTGGAAATCTAATTTCACACAACTACAAACCTTACTATAATGTGGAATCAATAGTTTACATTACATGAAGCCAAATAATAATCTTTTTTTAGTTCTTAGTTTGTAATTGAAAATTTGTACATGTATAAAAAAAATATCATTCATCAAAAAAAGTTCTATATATGATAATGCATTTGGGATGCTTAATGTTCATGAGAATTTCGAATGTTTCGTGAATAATTTCGATAATACCACAATATAACGATAAAGAAACAGATAAGCTTTGTTTTGTAAAAATATCCCGAATATTCGCAGATGTATTTCATTATATGGCTTACATCAGTCTCAATTACGCGGTATTAACAAAATATTTACAATTATATACAAATCTAATAACGTTAATAAGTAATGTTAATTGTTATCACTAGTGAGTTTTTAAAGCAGATCGAGGCTTGTAATAGCCGATAATATTTATGGGCTATTAGAAATATTTTTCAAAAAAAAACCCTATTCTTAAAAAATGTTTCACCAAAGTAGAGTTTTCAATAATGTCAACTTAATATAACCCCTTGAGTTTGAAATAACAAAATTCTTAAGTTTATATAGTGAAGCTTAATTATAACAAAATAAAAAGAAATTACAGTGATAACAGTATTTTTGTGATTTATCATAAGCCGGAACAGGTCCACTGCTGAAAGCGACCTTCAGGAAAGACCGCCAGTAAGCGATCTGTGACCTTCACTAGTTATTGTGCCACCGGTCGTCTAGCGTTAGGTAGTCAGGGCCATTACAAATTTTTTTATTAATTAGAATTAATTATAGCCAAATAAAAAAGTAAGAACATCTTCAATTTATTTGTGCTGTGTTCATAAAGCTTTAACAAAAATTTCAATATAACCTGTACTAATGATTAGTACTCTAACTTATTCTACAACACTGCAGAAGTAAAAAAAAAATTAGTTATTTGAGATTCAATACAATTATACAAAATATACATGTGTAAATTAAAAAAATATTCAAACTATAATATGATGAGAAGTGATAAACCATTTGCATACTGTTACTTTTTAAACATTTTATGAAATTAGAAAATTTAGCCTTCAGTGTGTCTATAATTAATACGAAAAGCTTTTAAGCTGTCAATAATTAAGTTTATAGTAACGATTTAACATACTGAGAAGTGAAATATTACTAATTCTTTAAGTTATTATAATTTTATCTACATTGGATTTAATGGTTGAAATCAATTTGACTTTACGGTAAGTGACAATGAGGTAGTCAATGTTGAAGCATGCTAGTCCTTAATTGTCTTGACCTTTTATTTTGACAGACGGAACACAGTAATGCAGTTTGGCCAGAGGAATACAGGCAGGCTCAAATAACTACTAAAATCCATAATTTATTAATAACTGTACCACACTTCCGATGTCTACAACTTCTGCCAATCTCAATACTAATACTGAATTCATTGCAATGAGTTAACAAGAACAGAAATGCATTTATGAAAAGCATTTACTTAAAGATTTTTTCAATGTAAATAGGATATTGTAACTTTGTATATAATTATCACTTTATGTAACTATTTATGTTTAACAAAAACCTACTATACAAGAAATAATAATGATATGTTCAGAAAGAACTTAATTAAAAATAAAGCTGTTGACTTGTGACCATCAGTAAAATTGCATTCTTTATAAATTTAAATTGTTTGTAATATCTCGTTACAACTAAAGTAATAAAATGTTATAAACAGTTTGAAACTAGGAGATTTTGTTATTAAAAAATCCTTTAGGCAATTAGGCCAAAGAATATTTTTTGAGATTCTTTTAAATTTCTATTTATGATGAACGACAGGGCTGGCATCTTGCCACAGAATGACTCTCACCTAATACTACTGAATCCTGCTCAGCTGGAGGACCCTCACTGTTATCATGTTGCCTCTGAAAGGATATAGAATATTTTTAAGTACCGGTATTTGTAATATATTGTATACACATCCAGAATTATTAGAGTTAGGTAAACTTTATTTAATACTATCACACTGTGTAGATAATACTAACTTTAAAATCAACTTAATAAAAGTCAGTGTTTCATGCTAAATTTTTTGCAAACTTTACATAAAATTTATTAGAGTCCATATGATTAAAAACTTACCTTTAATTCTGTTGCCAAACTACGGAAGGTATCTTCAACATTAGTGTTATCTTTAGCTGAAGTTTCCATAACAAACATAATTTCAGGAACATATCGGCAAAATGATTTAGGCTCATCAGGCTCAACTTCTCGCTGTTCTAGTAGATCACATTTATTTCCAATCAATGATACAATAACATTTGATGAAGTGTACCTTCTAACTTCTTCTATCCATTTTTGTAGTGACAAAAAAGTGGATCTCTTTGTTATATCATAAACTGAAAACATTTCATTTAAATATCTAAATTGCAACACATCACAACATTGGCAATAGCAGTATTCATTATAATTTTACTATTGGGATAAATATATTAATTTTAGAAAAAAGAATCAATTATACTATTATAGACAAGAAATTATAAATTAGTAACTAAAAACGTAATATGTTGTTTTCTATAAGAAATGTGATTTTATAAAAAATTTTTACGATGCCTTTTAAATTTAGTATATATTTTACTATTAACGTGCTTACCTATAATTACTCCATTTGCTGAGCGATAATAACTTTGTGTAATGGTTCTAAATCGCTCTTGTCCTGCGGTATCCCATATCTGAAGCTGTTTAATAATAAAATTTGAAATATGTATATATAGCGACAGGTGAAATAAATTCCCATTACTTACGTAAATATTTAACTAACACCAACCTTGACCTTCTTTCCGTCCACTATCAATGTTTTCATAGAAAAGTCTACGCCTATTGTGTTTCCGTGCCTTTCTATAAAATTTCCAGATTTTAGTCGTTGTACAATACATGTTTTTCCGGTACCACAATCACCAATAAGCACGATTTTAAATAGATAATCAAACTGTTCATCGGGAATGCTCATTAAAGTAGTAGGATTACGGGTACTCATGACTAAATTTTGCTAAATATTTTATGATTTTCTGTTTACGTTATTAGCCTGACAACCATTTTTCTTTATATTTCTAATTTTATTAGGCAAAGATGAAAGATCACATGGATGAGAATTGTAATTATTTCTATTATTCATTACGACGCAAGAAGATGACCAACTAAAACAACCATCTTTTACTTTCATAATTTATTTTTAAAAAAATATTAAAAATAGGATTGTCATAATTTACACATTTTAATTATTTCTAAAGTTTCTTTGTTTGTCACCCCATTTTAATTTCATCTAGCAAAATTTTAACGATTACTGTAACTATTCATGTATTCTTATATACAACAGATTATAATAAAAAAATATTTATCTCTTCATTAGAAATCCTATATATTAGCAGTATATAATGGTAACACCGGTAAGAGTATAATAATAAATGTAATGTGACATTGATAATTTACTGCTGTCAAAGGCAAACTGAGATTGATTAATTTAAATATCATTTCTTCATATTTTGTTTTTCTGAAATTTAAACCGAAAAAAATCGTGTATAATGTTTATAAATAACGTATTTTCCCTTTGCATTTCTTGCACACTTTTCATTACATCCATTAAAGCTATAGAGGTATTATATTTAAAAGTAATAAACTGCATCATTTAGTGTATAAATTCAGTGTATCCAAATTAAAATAATTATTTTCAGATACCAAAACAATTTGAGAAATCAAACCACACGAATAATTGGGCGGTTCTAGTCGATACGTCTCGGTTCTGGTTTAATTACCGCCATGTAGCGAATGTATTATCAATTTATCGCAGCGTCAAACGCCTCGGTATTCCTGATAGTCAGATTATTTTGATGATTTCTGATGATATGGCGTGCAATCCACGGAATCCTCGCCCTGCAACCATCTTTAATAACGCTCATGAGTTGATAAGTGTTTATGGAGATGATGTAGAGGTAGATTATAGGGGTTATGAAGTAAGTATTATAAAAGTATTTTTGTGGTCAATCATTACCAGTTTTTTTGTTACGTACAATAAATATCTTTTAAATATTTTGGGTTTTTCTCTTTTGTAAACATGTATCCTTTTCTAAATTTTCAGGTTTCTGTAGAAAACTTTGTAAGACTGCTTACAGGACGGGTCCATCCTGACACTCCACGCTCAAAAAGGTTACTCACTGATGAAGGCAGTAACATCCTAATTTATTTAACTGGTCATGGAGGAGATGGATTTCTTAAGTTCCAAGATTCTGAAGAAGTTACTAGTCAAGAACTAGCTGATGCACTTGAACAAATGTGGCAAAAAAGACGGTAAGTTTTATAATATGAAAGAATGCAGTTTTAAAAATATGTACTTTTATTTTAACAGTATTGCAAAGTAAACAATTTAAATGTAGTTCTAAAGATATACATTTTTAATGACAGCTTTAAAATGTAATTACTTCCAAACAACAAATTTTTTTTTACAGATACAATGAAATATTCTTCATAATTGATACATGTCAGGCATCATCTATGTATGAAAAGTTTTATTCACCAAATATACTGGCAACAGCTAGCAGTTTAGTTGGCGAAGACTCCTTATCAGTTAGTGGATTTTTTTCTTATGTGCTCTTAATTGTCTATAATCATTGGATTAAACAAATTTCATTCTTCTAGGAATTAAATTGAAGTGATTTATTTGGCACCTGTTCTTTTATGTTAATTAACTGATTTGTTTCATTTAAAAATTAATTGTACTATTGAAATGACCTAAATACATAAGCCTTGGTTGTGGCTCCCAGACTCTTACTAGGGACCTCAATGTTACAAGGCAACCAGTTAGCCACTGTATCACTGAGACAGTGAAAAATACCTAAGCACCCTTTATTTTTCTAATTGTAAAAATATTTACTCTTAATTTATTTTTCTTGCAATTTTTCATACTCATTGTTTTCAATCAAATTAATTGCTTGTGTTTTTTACAGCACCATGTTGATTCTGCAATTGGTGTTTACATCATTGATAGATATACATATTATGTACTTGAATTTTTGGAAAATGTTCAGCCTAACAGCAAAAAGACCATGTCAGAATTTGTGAGTGTAATTTTTTTTTCTTAGATGACATCTAATCATTATTGAAAAAAATTTGCCTTAAAATCTCTAGTGTCCAGTATTTTTCGTTAAACTTTAATTTGTTTATAATAAATTTGATAAACTTTTAGTTAGCAGTATGTCCAAAAAGTGCCTGCCTATCTACTGTTGGTGTTCGGAAAGATTTGTTTAAACGAGATCCTGGCAAAGTACCTATTACAGACTTCTTTGGCTCTGTAAGACCTGTGATTATTACCACGAAACCCATTGAAATTTTAGATATTCCAAGAAGGAAGAAAAAGCAGGCTGTTGTGTAAGTGTTTATATGATCATAAATATACTTGTATATTCATGTTTCGGTGAAATCTTGGTAATATTTTTAATCCTATGTCAATTTTTTACAGAAACAAAACTGCAACAACAGTGAAGAGGGGTTATCTACCCCAGTTTCCAATGCATCTAGTCCAAACTGCATAGATAGAAATAAATGTTTAGATTTGTTACTTATTTAAATATCAATTGATTACCTAATTTTCTACTACTAGCTGAACTTTGGAAATCTAGTTAGACCATGTCTGTGGACCATATCATTATCATCAGCTTGTGGCAGTTCACTGCTGGACATAATCCAAACTTGGACTGGAAGGATAGAAGTTAGTTAGGTTTCATAGTATTTTTATTTTTCGTTTTAACACATAAACACGATATTAATATTTTGTAGCACTTTATTAATTACCTTTAGAAGACCGAAATTTGTAACAGATGGGCATTATCCTAATAGAAATAAATTTTGTCTATGAGTAAGTGGTTCTTTGAAACCAGACATCTGATCAAGACAGAAAATAGTTAACACATTATCCTAAATTTCTAAAATAGTTCTTGGTAATTTTTTTCGATGAAAATTACATACATTGTTTAAAGAACTTCGTAATATTATTTAATGTTGATGTATTGTAATTAAATTCCCCCTTTCTTACTATTCGGTACATAGTATTTACGAAAGTAGTATCGAGTAACAAATACCAACCTTTCATCGTTTAACCACTTACATTAATACTACTTATTACTATTACTATTTTAATAATGTCTAACAGCATTGGTAGTAAGTCCTGTTGCCAGAAACCATCTAGGTAGGTATTTCGCAGTCTGTATGCTGGCGACAATAAGTACTTCAAAAATTACTGTGTTCCGGTTTGAAGAGTATTGTAAGAAAGTGAAATTACTGGGATAACGAGACTTAACATCTTACATCTCGAGATGACGAGCGCAATGTGGTGTTGTGTATACCATCTTAACCAGCGCCACGTTGTTATGGTACACCAGGTGTACGCCTTGTTCCTCTCGTCAAAGAAAACAAAGCGCCTTAACTCTCTTACCTGTTACATAAAATAGGTTTTAAAGAAAAGTGGTTGGAATATTAAACTTTTATTTTTCTATAAGTACTAAGAATATATTTTAGTAACATTATGTAAACACAACCGATAAAATTACAGTTGGAATCTATAACACAATACATAATTAGCAACAAGTACGCACTGCAATCATATCTCACCTTCTGATATGAGATCATATTCTATAGGATTATAGCACCATTTCAGTTACTATCATAGGCCATTACTTTTTGGTCGTCTAGTGTTCATTCCGTAATAGCTACGTATGTAGGTATATTCCAATTCCTTACTATTCGAACAAATAAGCATTTACACAAATTTATTCAATGAGTATGAAAATATTAGCTTCAGAATCTACTCGATGAATTTCTGTGAAAAAGGTCAATAAATGTAATAACCTAGTATTTTATTTTGGATACTTTAATATACTTAATTGTTTGCTTAAGGCGATAAAGTATTTTTTTTTAATTATAAGCAGATATTACGAAACTAGGTAATAATTATTAACATCGCAGATTTTCATTATTTTTGTCACAAAAAAGAGCTATACAGGAAATGGTTTACTATTACAAGTGGTTTATGCCTATGTATATTTTAAATAACCAAAACAATAATATTTCTATTCTATGTAATTAAGGGTGAAAACATTCAACTCTTACAGACACACTGTTGCTTTTTTTGTAACACAGGTATAATAATTCTTTTTACAATTGAGATTAAATCGATTCTGATTTAAATAACAATAACAAACTATTCAAAATTACAACTAGGACTAGTTCACTGAAACAGTACTAAAATGTTTCCCTTTAAGCATCGTCACACAATAATAAAACATTTTGAAAACAAAAAATTAGTTCAACAAAGACTTTTTGTTCCATATGATATTTATTTGACGATAAATTTGCGTGTAAAAATAGTTATCGCCATTTTTGCACATTGTTTTGGAATGAATATATGCATAAAAATAGATTTACAATAATAGGTTAAGTGTCAAATAAAAATTGTATGATTTAGCATTAATTTTATAGTTAATTTTTAAGATGAGTTTTTTTTTGGGTATTTTAATTTCATGTTTTGATACATCAAATTTATACATAATCCTTCAAATGTGGTAACTTTAAAGACTAAAAAATAACTATGTAATAATTAGCCTATGCTTAAACTCGCAAATATTTTTAACTGTCTACCAAAACATTAAATGATTTTTGTGCGACGTATATTTCGATTTATAATGTATTATTGTTTTCATAAAAATATATATTATCTTTTTGTATCTTTCAAAAGTATACCTTATTATAATTTTTTAATAATTTAGGAATATTCATGTTATACTTTGTACTTATTATGAATATTTTAGATTGCTTGGTATATTATATACATAAGAAGCAAGAGTTGCCGTCACATTAGGGCTTTCAATCATTTCATTATAAAAATAGTAGGCATTACATTATTTTATACTTCATTGTATTTGCGGTTTTTTTTATTTAACATTCAAAATGCTATTGCTGATTGTAAGTCATGCACTATTTAATTTTATCTATCATAAATATATTTACGGAAGCACTAAAGAATTTTTTATTCGTATAAAATAAACTTTAATACAGTGTTTTCCTCATTTCATTTCACTTTTCATTTTAGTGTCTTTGTGACTTATAGATAGCATAACGCACGATATAGCTTTAAAGTTTATAACAAAGAAGTAACACGTAAAACAATAGGAAAACATTTATTCCTTTGGGAGTGAGCTTATATAATTAATATATTAACCCCACGAAATTACACACGTGTATTTTGTTATTTAAAATCTATAAATAAAACCAATAAGCTCTACACTTTATTTCAAAGTTAACTCTTTTCATATTATTTAACAATTTAATTGGGTATTTATAATTATTTCAAATTGACTTGTATATTTTGCATATCTTCCTATGGTTTGTTCGTCTAGATCAGGGTTTCTCAAATATTTGGTTTCACAAACCCCTGTAAAAGATTCCAGATGACAACGCACCCCTTACTTAATAACTCTCTCTTCCCAAAGAAAATAATAAAATTTACTGTCAAAAAAAATAAGATTTTAATTTCAATAAAAAGAAACAAATACAGTGCAAAAAGTAATATTTTTTAATAATATTAATTTAATGAATGAGCTTGTTTATTGTTGCAAATTGAGTCAAGTTAAATATAAAGTAATTTTGGACAATTTAAACTTTAGTTCTGACTTGGTATCGAGATACTTTTCTCTCAAGCAGCTTTAAAATTTATAAAAGATATTCTTTTTGTCAGTGTGAAGAGTCTTATCTACAAACATTTCCAATAATAACTCCTCTTGATTACGCAAATGCTTGCTAGTCATCAAGTCATCATTACGTAAATTTTGTCGCGAAACCCCTACCTACCATCGAATGTCGAACCCCAAGGGGTTGCGTACCCCACTTTGAGAAACCCTGGTCTAGGTGGATAGATCAATAGTACGTCCGTTCATCAATCCTTCGCTTTATACATCAGTCTTTCTAATTCACGAACTATACTTTCTTCCTATAACCAATTTAACCTACACGTTGAACATTAGCGATTTCAGGTAAAAAATTCATCCATGATTATTGCTGTCACCGTCTTGAATTATAGCATAGTAATTGTCTAAAGTATAATTGAAGAGCTGAAAATCGTACCTGAAATAGGCAATTTTTATTTTGTAAACAAATTATTTAATGGACATTTAAAAAAATTTCTTGGTAATCTATTGCAACGTTATTTATGTTTTATGTTGTGTATATGTAAATTTTTTGAATTATGTATAAGATCGTTAATCTACGAAACCATTCATCATGAAAATTGATGTAACTTGTTTTTCGTGTAAGTGTCTATATACAATCGCTTTTGTTAAAACCCGCCATTAGATGACGATGTAATATTCAAACTTGTATACTGTTCATCTGAATTTATGGTTATTGTTATATATAAAACTTCAAATAGGAGAATTCATTCGCGATTTTCACTTTGTTACAACTTGCCAAAGATGACCCTCCAGTATTACTTCTCAATCTCCGAATTGATATCCAATTTGATTCAAAGAATTTTGGTAATTTTGTCTATATTACCAAAATTCTGGTTCACTGTAATACTAGGAATAGTGGTTGAAATCAAGGTTGAAATTATCATCTTTTATTTAAATGTTTGTATACTGAATAAACTTCATAAATCATTGTAAAGAATGCTATGTACGCAATAACTGAGGTTTGGTTCCTCATTTCGAAAAAGAACAGCAAACAACTGGAACAACTTACTGACGGCAGTGTACTCGCCCAAATACAATTTAAACGTTTTCAAGAAAAGAGTGAATAGGTACTTATTAAGTTAATGCACCATATACCACATCATCACTTAACACCAGGTGGGATCGTGGTCAAGCATCAACTTGTGCTTCATAAAAAAAAACTTTATGGTTCTTATTGCTACTACTTATTTTTAATATAATAAAAATGTTGTTTCAGATCTTATTTAAACAAAATTAAGTGTTAGCGTTACTAGGAACCAATCTATAAGTTTTGTTTCACAGTCTAACTATAGAGTATTGCCGGGAGAGTATGTTAAAAAGAAGACTTTCTATTACCTGTACAGTTTATAAAGCCCATCTAGCTGTGACTTCTTGAGCCTGGAGTAAAGATGGTTAATATTGTGAAGTGTGTTGGTACCCTTGCCGCTGTTGCGCCATTCCGGTTTCACTACATCCTGTAGTCGTGCTATTTGTATAAGGAATCGTTGGTCTTCCTAATACAACAACATACAAATTGGTTATTTTTTTACATGATCAATTTAGACAAACGTTTAATTTTCTTTATTAATATTTCACGAACAATATTTTAGCTCTGCTAAGGTTTTAAAAATGTGTGTGTTTTACAGAAAACTTGTTTTCTGTTCTCTTAGTGGAATAAAAAAAAAGAATTGCGTAAGATTTGTAGATATATTGTTTCAAATATTTTCGTATAACTTTAAACGCAGAAATGACAATAAGAAGTAGGTCAAATAAAAATAATCAATACATTACGAACCGTTGTAGCATAACAACGTATTTTTTTAGAACGTACAAAACATTTTATGATATATAAAAGGCCACATTTCCCCATTAATCCGTATGTATATAAAACTCTTCTATATGGTCAGAATAATTTTTAATGAAACAAATCAATAGGATCTATGTAGAAATTGTTTGTTTTTTTTTTTTGGGAGAATTGGTTCATGAATCACATACATACATTCACACTCATAGTAAAGAGCACAAAGCGGCATTATTATATTTTATAACGGAAAACATTAATAATTTTTGTTCGGTATAGTTACATCCCTATATGGCGGTAGTTGCACCCATATTTTTATTCTCCTCTCCTCGCATCAGCGGGT
>DWLS01000268.1:0-34667 GCA_018246255.1 Pachliopta kotzebuea | reverse complement strand
TCTAGTTTATAGTCTATTTATTATCTATGCTTATTGTATATCTTTTAATTCACGCTTAATATAATCCCACCACAGATCTAATGATAAATTTAAAATCAACACATAATGGCGGTAATTATGACATAAGAAAAGGAAGTATGAATTGTTGTTTTTTTTCTAATTCCCGCCGTAATAATAATTCTGATCAGTTTATTATTATAATTACGAATTGTTCATTGTGCAGTGGAGTTAAATGATTTAACGCGTTTTTATATAATTATAGATATTCTATATGTCGAAAGCTTGTATTGATTATGCAAAGTTTATTATCGACATGCGATTGGTAGGGGGCGTAACGGGTCTCATATAATCTACGGGAACCAGGTCAACCTCACCTGCTGGTTCTAATAAACGAAGCTCTGGTTACCCACTAACCGACAATGGGCCAGCGTGGTGAGATGGCCCAAATTCCCCACTATTGGGATGGCCCAAATCCCCGGCTATTGGGAAGGTCCAAATTCCTCACTATTGCAATGGTCCAAATTCCTTACTATTGGGAAGGGCCAAATTCCCCACTATTGAGATGGCCTATATCCAGCAGTGGACATCAGCTAATGATGATGCGATTGATTATTTTTAGCATATGTCTTTGTGTACATTAACGGCTGAACCGATTTTTTTTTTAAATGTTACTTCTCTATTAATGGTTTATTAGTATAATTGTTCTTATAACCTTTATATGTTTGTTTTGTTTTATATTCCTTCAGGCTATGAACAAATCGTTTACTTGATAGTAAGTGATATGAGATAATGTGACGATGGTTAAGGTGTATACACCACTTTGTGCTCATGGTCTTGATGTATGTTAAGTCTTGTTACCGCAGTAATTTCACTATCGTACACCTTTCAAACTGAAGCACATCAATAAATTATTGAAACAGAATTATGTTTTGTTTCAATAAAAATCTCTGATATTAATACTTCTTAAATAAAGGTACTCCTTTCTCTTTCTTTTATTGTTTCATCTCATCTCTTCAATAGTGATAGGTCTCTGTTACTGCAGACCGTCTAGGTCAGCTCCTATTGCAGTATATAAACATTACTGTGTTTCCGTTCGAAGGCTCCCTCCGGCTAATAGCAACCTTTTGCTTACGTACGGACAAGTATAATTCTTTGTTTCTTCATTACTTCTCAAGTATATCCTCACGCATGCCGTGTTTAGGGTTAACTTGGTAATTATCTAATAGTTAATTTATGTACAGAACCATACTAATTAATTGTCATAAATATACAAAAGAATCGAAAACATATATAACAAACCGTCTAGGTAGGTACACCGCAGCTCCTATTTCTACCGACAAATAGTAATGTGCAAATATTACTGTGTATTGATAGGTGTTAGCTAGTGAAATTACTGTGGTAACGAGACAATATCTTATGTCTTGAGATGACGAGTGCAATGTGGTGCTGTGTATACCATCTTAACCAGTACCATGTCATCACTTACTGCCTTGCTTTGATCTTGTACTACTGATCCAATTACTTCAAGATTTTCACCCTCTATATATTATTTACTGTCCCGCGATAAGAATTTAGATAGTCATAATATTACCCGGTAACTTTTAAAAGAAAAGTAATAAATGTAGTTTTATAGTCTCGGTGTGAGTTCGCCTTTATGACTTTGAGAATTTTTTTACGAGCGTCTAGAGAATGTATGGCTTAGGACACCTGTATATAAGCACTAAAACTGAACCTAGACATATAAAGATAATACTGCATATACTATATATTATCTAACTAAAGACTTATTCATTTATATGTAATGAATATTTTTATTTATTTGTGATAGGTTCTAAGAATATTTAATTTATTTACTTTATTGAATATTTGGTTGAAATGATGATGATGTTGAAGTTATTTTTGTTTTAACAAAGTTTTCTTTCTTTGTATTTAATGATTAAAAAATATTTAAATAAATATCTAATGGTTTAATATGTCATATTATTAAATACATATATATATATTATTGATTATATGAAATAGTAATAAATGTATAAGATTTTTATATTTAATATTTATTTATAGACAAAAATAATTGAATATATATGAAATGTTCAATATATAATATGTACATATTGTTCATCAATATATGTCAATACAAATTACTATTTTAAATAATGATTATTTATAAATATTTAACATATTACTGATGGTAGGTCTCTGTTACCACAGACCGTAGTAACTAATCCTACTGTCAAATAGTAAAACATTACTGTGTGAAGAAGGGTGCTGTATGCTAGTTAAATTACTAAGGTAACAAGACTTAACATATCTCAAAGCGCTATATAATCCTATGTATCACTATATGTATCACTTACTATTACGTAAACGTCTTGCTTATTACCTAATCGAATAAAAAAATTACTTTAACTCACCTAATTTTGAATTTTCCTGTATATATATACAGCTAGAACAGTACTTTATTATATACAAGTGTATCACTTACTATTAAGTGTACATCCTGTTTTAACTATTTTTAGTCGACAAGCTAAGTAAATGATACGCTTGTCCATAATAACGCTGGTTAAGATTGTATACTTGGGCACGTCTTGAGACATATGTTACGTCTTGTTACCACAGTAATTCTACTAACTACTACATAGAAATTTTACTAACTACAACACAGTAATATCTGCACAGTAGTGAGTGGAATAGCAACTGTGGTTGTACCAAGACGGTATGTATCAACACTGTCTTTACATCAATAATTCTTTTTTACGTATTTTCATATATTAGTATATATTTTAATTTTCTTTTGTATTTATGTATACATTTGTATGTATAAGGAAGTATATATGTACTATATAATATTATTTTAGTTTCAAATCTATCATACTTCACTTACCACATCACTTCCCAGGTTGATTGGTAGAGAATGTAGGCATTAAGTCCGCCTATTGGATTATCCACTAATTTTAGGCGTAGTAAAGTTTTATAAAATAAAAAAAAACCCTTATATTATCAAGTTTTATTATGTATAATAAAAACAACAGATAAATTACTGGTAATCGTTAAAAATACCAAAGTGTGTTAAGTTCGCGCAGTTTACGTCATAGTTCGCAGTTACGTGCGATAGATGGCGTTACATGTAGACGTTCGCCTTAACGACCGGCAGTATGAAAGTATACTATGGAGTATAGTAAGATTTACAGTTTATTACCTAACTGCACCAGCTCAATACTCAATTTATTAGTACATAATTCGGAGACCAGCAGACTTATCATCAATTCTGCATTGATTATGATTTAATCAAGGGTAAAGGCAACGGAGGGTTAGCAATAGTTTTTGATTTATCGCTTCCGCTTCATTTGTTAGTTACACATTCATTGTATGATAACAAATTGTTTTTAATCGTATATTAACATATAAATATATTTCTCAATTTTGCCTTCAATACACAGTAATCTATATCACTTGCAATAGAAGCTGCGCAATATATAGACGTTAACAACAGAGATCTATCATCGCTAAACTATTTATTAAGTTTATGATTATGTTTGTTTGATATTAGTCGACTAATACAGGCATTTACTAATAATTTTATTGCCAATCTTACATTGACTATGATATAGTAAATTGTGTGTTTGTGTTTGTATTTCGTTGTGGTCGCGCTTTGGCTAAAATATTGATTATTACAGTCATATGAGATTCGTTCACGACTACATTTAATCAACATTATCACGTTTAACCGTAGTTAATGTCAAAGGGCAGTTAAATGGTAATATTTAAGTTAACGCCGGGGGGCAGTTAAATGGTAATATTTTAAAGTGGTCAAAGGAGAAACAGTTGTAACTCAGTGGCCTCGCTGCCGGGACCAATCGTGCGTTATTAATTTATCTCGGACGTCCTCAACTAAATTATTATCACCCCCCCACCCCTCATCAACCCCCTTACCACCACCCCACTCAAAACTTTAGTAAGGTTTTTGCTAACACACCCTATTGTCTTTGTTTGAATTTGTAGCTATATATAACCAACAACTTTGATGTAAGTTATTCACTAGTTTGTTACAAAGTAGTAGTTGCCGTTGCATTCTCAGGTAAAAAATAATATGAAATTAATAAATTCAAAACCACATTACTACATCTATATATAAGGCTCTAGTACCTCATTAATTCCGCATTGGGCCAGTGTGACAGTCGGCCCAAATCCCTCCACTGTTGGGGCTGGCGAATATCGACTGATTAATAAGAATGCTTTGTTTTCAGTGTCATATGCGAGCTTGTTTTCTGCTTCATCATTCATTTATTTATCACCATCATCGGCCGATTAACGCCCACTGCTGGACATGGTTTGTCTCCCAGCTGTGGGACCATTAGGTGGGCTGTTGTAATTAAATTATTTAAAACGATGAACAGTTACTTTACTTAACATATCAAAACTATGCAGCATTAAGTTACTTGGTGAATTTCAATCTCACTTCCGCTTGCCCGGTTATACCGGAAGTACATATAAATTATATTTTTTATACAAGGCACATATTTGTATAAGGATAATGACAAAAATACGCATTGTTATTAGTGAATTTTGGTTCCACTTTCAAAAATTATATGAAACAACTGAAAAGAATACAGAGATCCTTACTAAAAATTTCAATTTTTAGTTCATATCGTTTAAAAATACTTTTTGAAAAATGTCAGCTGTTAAAGATATTGAAATATATTTTAAAGGCTATAATGAATCACCATAAAATAACACCTTTTAATCCATAGATTTATCAACGAAATAGAAATAAAAATGTTTGTTAAGTTATAAATTGTTGTAAATCTTTTGCGAAGAAGCAACTGTGCTTCATACACTTATATAAGAAAGTAAACAAAATACTTCACCCCTTATCAAATAATGCAATAAACAAATTATCAAAAGCTTTGTATAAAACTATTTTAAAATCTATTAATACTTACTAAATAAAGATTGAACCTAATTTTGTGAGAGGACACTAGCTTCTATAATTCAGATGTAAACTTACCGCAGAAATCAGGGACTTGTAACCCTTTTTGTGATAAATAAAGATTTCACTGATGATTATTATTTACTTCCGGTTAGCCGATAGGAACCGGATATGGCTGAAAACCATGTCTGTACCCAGCTCGATTTTTTTTTAATCCTGCTTTTCCCTGATATTATTATTCAGGGTTTATTTTAACATAAATTTATATCATTCAATAGTTATGCTATCTTATCATCAACCATTATAAAACCTGTACATACACATAAGTATATATAGACACATTTATATGTTCTTATTTCTATTATTTACTATATTACATATCTTTTGATATATTATAAACTACCCACCTCGATATTAACACTAGATTTACCAGCTATTTAACTATACCTATTTCAACCAAAATCTAATATATATATTTTCTTTTTTTTTAATTTAGATATACTCTTTTATTCCTCGGACTATAAGCGGAGACCTTGTTTGCTTATCAAATACTTGTTTGTTTTTATAATTTTTATGTACTAATAGCAAAAGCCGATAAATATGATACCTGCTAATTATTTTTATTTCTTTTAACAGCATCCTGTGTAAGGTTTTCCATAAATTTTAAAAGTACTTTTTTATTATGCGACGTTATTATTTCGCTTAAATTCTCTTTACTTGTCTTCTTGTCCATTCTCATCTCTATATCTATCCTATTCCTTGAATACTTTGGACAATCTATAAGAAGGTGCACAATAAATCTAATATATTTGATATGAATATGCATAAAACAATATGAAGTTCATAAAATTATTTGTTTAGTTAAAGCTATGAAAGTCATGATATACAGAAAGAAAATATTTTAATGAGGAAATAATTTCAAATTGAACTTGCAGGTCCAGTCAATTTGAGTGGTCTGGTAAATTTAGCGTTAAGCTAAGTTTCATTTTGGCCAGGGCTTGACTACAACGAAACACACTTAACTAAATCATAGTCAATGAAAAATTTAAATTAATATGTTGAGATACGTTTAAAAATAATATGTTATCATACAATCATCTAATGAATGCGTAACTAACTAACCTAACAAATGAAGCGCAAGCGATAAATCAAAAACTATTGCAAACCCCCACTCCCCCTTAACTTGGACCGAATTAATTTCGTCCCAGATAACGCCCGACGGCAGGACCCGAAAATTTAATTTAGACCACCACATTCCCACTGTGGGGTTAAAGTATTGATAACATATAAATATACATAACACATACAATAATCAGTACTAAGACAAAAAGTTGTGGGACTCGAAGCAGAACAATATGAGTACATACCTATTCTAATCAGCCCAGTAATTACATTGTGTTGTTAATCCAAAAAGTGCTTTATGAATAATGAAGTATATCCATGTTCCAGGCGAAGATGAGCACCGGGGACGGAACGGTCGGTGGTCACCAGAAGGCGGACGACCGCCTCGGCCACCACCAGTCGATGAGCCAGATGCTGTACGGCGCAGGACTCGGCCCGGGACGGTCAGGTCAGTATGAACCCTGCCACGATGTACTAATCATCACGGAGCTTCGGCATTGAACCTGGGAACTGCTTATGAGATGGTGCCGGATACATCCGTAACAAGTAGTATATAGTATATAGAGGAGACGAAGTAGTGATTGGTTCCATCACCAAACATTTCCAACTCGCCCCTCCCTTCCAGGGTCGTCATCGTCGTCTCCAGTTGGGGGCGCGAACGCTGGAAGTGGACTTCTGGTCGTACCCCAGCCGTTGGGCAAGGGTCCCACGAAGCTGCAGCCGCTGCACGCCCACGCGAGGAAGTATCACTGCAAGATGTGCCCACAGGTAAGAAAACTTATTTTATTTTCTTCACTAATATAAACAGCATTTTTGTATAGGTCCGTAAATAATCAAGCCTAGTGGTTTGAAAGCCTCCCACACTTAAGGAACCGGGTTCGAATCCTGCACCAATGAATGGTTCAATTTATATGCAGTTAGTATAACACCAAATATCACGTGCTTTAACACATGTATCAAATCGCGTGGCTGTAAACCATAAAAACAATAGGCAGAATATATAACCTTATTAGTAAATAGTTTACTGGTGCTAGGTTTCCGTTTTAGGTGACACAGTTTACTGTGTATTAAAGGGTGTTGTAGCTAGTGAAATTACTGAGGTAACGAGACTTAACACCTTGTCTCAAGACGAGCGCACATTACGGGCAAGCGTATCACTTACTATCAGGTGAGAATGCTTTGTTCGTCTCGTCGCATCGTTGAATAGTAATCATCCGATAGACATCAACTGCTGGACATGAGCCTCCACCAGTAATGGGAAAATTTAGGTTATCTCCCACCACGTGGCCAAATGAGGGTTGGTGGGTAACCAGAGCTTCGTTTGTTGTTTATCAGAACCAGCAAGTGAGGTTGGTTTGGTTCCCGTGAGCTGTTGCAGTTTTTTCGCGTTTCTTATCTTCTTCCCCAGTTCCTCGTGTTCGTATTGTTATACTAAATACTATTATCAGCTGATAGACGTCCACTGCTGGACAGCCTCCTCCAATAATTTAGGAATTTGGATCATCTCCCACCACGTTGCCCAATTCGGGTTGGTGAGAAGCCAGAGCCTCGTTTGTTGATCAGGCTGCAACAGCAGGAGAGGTTGGCTTGAGTCCATGAATTGTTGTATGGGACACTATACACACCTATGTTACTAAACACTATTAAATCATGATATATTCAATAAACATTTCAATATAACCATTAATATTAATAACTGATTGTTTATTAATTGCATATTTTTTTGCCGGTGCAATTGTTTCACTATCGCAAGCTTTTTGCTGCCCCTAGTACTAGTTGTATAACAAATAACAATAATTATTCATGTATCAACTCGCAAAGTATTACTCTTTTATTGTCCTTTTTCTCTTTTCTTTTTCCCTGACATTGGTTATAGTTTTTTTCCTTTCCTACACATCTTTATGGTATATCTTCTTTAACACATCGTCTGTTATACCAAATTCGCTGCAACCTTTATCTCCTTACATCTGTGGTTTACATATAATATTTCTGTCCCTTTTACTCTTCCTCTGTCCTTAGCTACATTTTCTGTTTCTGCTTTATCTATATTTTTATTTTCTAAATTTTTACATGATTGACTTTGGTTTTATCTTTTAATAACTTATTGAGAGAGATAACTATATTGCGACTTTCGTCTTCTCTCATCAATCCAGAATGTTTTTTTTTGTTTTGATTTTTATTTCTTTGCATTTTTTAACTTTTGTCCCTACATACATTTCGTTTCCTCATTCATTCTTTCCTTCTATATACCTTCACAATTGTTCTAATTCACATTGTTCTCTTCTATCATACGTCTCTTATTTCAATCTCTTTTTCTAATTTTCATTCTATGGTGACATTTCTTTTGAATTCTTTGTACTTTCTTTTTTCTCAATTTAGTCTTGTTTATACTTTTACTGCTTTATATAATTTACTTAAGCTATAAATATGTATTATTTTTACATTTCATCCAGAATGGTTTTATTACGTATAAAGTAATTTAGTGTACGATGGGGCTGATGTAATTAAGATAGGTTAAAAGCCCCAAAAAAAAATTTAAAAAAAAATTTTGTATGGTCATGGGGACGAAGATGGGATACATACACAACAATCCAATGAAGTAGATATAAAGAATACCGAAATGCCGCGAGAACACGGATGAGGTTCTAGTAAGAAATAAAAACGGACGCGGCCGGCGGCATTCTCAAACTGTCCCATCCCTTTCTAATTAAAAAGAAAAATAAAACGAACAAACACACACGAAATTAAACTTTATCTACCACATAATAAAGGTGACTTTCGAATGACGGACAATCGGCCAGAAGTCACATGGCTTTCTAATCAAAACCGGGAGCTGAGGAATGTCATCGCAAAAATCCGTCCGTCGGTCCGGACCCACAAAAACCCCTATCGGCCAATACTTACTGCGATTGTGTAAATTTTCGAATTCCGCGCTCCCCCCTCCCCCACGTTACGCTTTTGACTTTCGCCGGTCTACTGCTATTGTAAACATTTTAATTTTGAAAAGAAAATTAATATATATGTATTCGACAAACTCATAAACAAATCATACGTGTGATTTGTTAAGATGGTATATACGGCACCACTTTTTTAAAGTTTACCACCACGCGATTTGATACATGTCTTAAAACACGTGATATTAGGTGTTATACTAACTGTACATGAATTTAACAATTCATTGATGTAGGCCGGATTCGAACACGAGTGCGTTCACTTTGATATGTAATCGGCCGCCAATACTGGGGGATTTGGGCCGTCTAGCACCACGCTGGCCCAATGAGAATTGGTGAGGAGTCAGATCTTCGTATGTTGATTATTTAGTAATTTCACTAGCTCAACACCACCTTTAATAGGTGACCGCTATGTGTATACCATCTAAACCACTGCCATGTTATCGACAACTTATAATCAGATAAAAAACTTACCATCATTTAAAAATTTACATCCAGGTAAAATCTTACCATCATTTAAAAAACTTACCCTTAGGTAAAAAACTTACCATTAGATAAATACTTACCAAACATTTAAAAACTTACCACCAGATAAAAAAAACTTCCGTAGATTAAAAAAAAAGCGTCTAATTAAAACGAAAAATAGCAGTAATGTTTACCTTTCTTTATACATAGTAAAGTTAGCAGAATTAATAACCTAATACAGTTTTTTATTTATTTATGTTAGTAAATTGATCTAGTATAGCTTTAGTTAGTTATCAATTACGTGATGTCAAGATTTTTTTTCATCGACCACCACCTGACCATAACATAGCGCTGATTAAGATGGTATACTCATCACCACATTGCGCTTCCCTTAAGACGTATTTAACTGTCATTACCACAGTAATTTCACCATTCAATCCGAAACATACTGAAAATTTATCACGGTATAAAGACGGTCAGTAATATGATTAACACATAAAAATACCATCACTATCATCCTTATGAGCCAGTTGTTTGAGCAAAAAGTTTGCACTCCCGGAGTTCTACCTTTGATATTGACCGACGCCAAAATGTTTGACGCAGGAATGAAATAAAAAATAAAACTACGTTAGTTTTTATTTCATTTATTTTATTTTATTTATTTAGACATACCAATAGCAATATAAAACATACAAACTTAACAAGTAAAGGAATATGTACTGTTATGTAAGACAGTTGTATGTACAGCAATCACATATAACACTATGACATATTAAAGCAATTAACTATATGTTAAGCACAATTAAATATTACAATCAAGTCTAGAAGAATTTAGTTCTAGAATAATCTAATTATAATCTGTAACTTTTAAACTTTAAAAGCTACACTGATACTGTTTAAGAATGAAATGTAGTACATGTTAAGGAGAGGAGAAATCCGAAATATAAAATCTGTATCTCTTCCAGTTAAGTAGATATGAAAGTTCAAACATGTTAAGCAATTAAGTATAATATTGTTAGCACAAATAAATATTACAATTAATTCTAAAAGAATTTAGTTCTAGAATATTCTAATTATAATCTATATTTTACATATTTTTTAAATGTGTAATTTACCTTTTTGTTCCCTATTTTGTATCACCGTAGAAGAGACTGATTTGATGATTTTAATAATCGGCAACTTTTAAACTTTAAAAGCTACATTGATACTCTTTAAGAATGAAATATAGTACATGATAAGGAGACGAGAAATCCGAAATATAAAGTCTGTATCTCTTCCAGTTAAGTAGATATAAAAGTTCAAATATGTTAAAACATTACAAACTATAGAGAAATTATTTAGATTTAAATGTTAAAACACCAAAAATACACAAATTTTAAAATTATTTGAAAACAAAAGTTTCTAATTAAGATTCTAATATCAACTGCAGACAAAGAATTTTTAAATCTTTACAATAAAGAGTAAGAAGAAGAAAAGAAATCTCATTAAAGACAAAGATATTTGGATAGGTTTATATCCAGCAGTACATTAGGAAAGGCTGATGATGAAATGAAATAGCTATTTATATACTTTACAATATGTTTGTGGATCGCTGGTGCCTGTGACAGAACTGTATTACTGGTCACCAGGTATACAACTGTAGTGCAATTAATATTAATATATAACTATATGTAACAATGTTAATAATAAATTAATAACAAGTGTCATATAACAACAAATAACTATGTAATGATCTCTATAAGTTTTTCTCTCTTCGTATGATTGAGTAAGAAGCTATTTTTGAACTGTGTTTTTGAAATTATAATTTAGGTAATATATATTGAGTAATTTGTGTAATTGTTTATAAAGATCCGGTTCTAGAAATACGAAAAACCTGTGAGAGAGATGTTAATTTTATTATATCAAGTAATCGGTACTAATGTAGTCCTATGGCCAGCAATGTATGTCCATCGGTTGAAATGATGAAGTAACCGTGGCGGTTTGCTCGAATATGTGTATATATTTAAAAGTCCAACACTCACCCCCTAATATTAACACCCTTAGTACTTTAGCGAAACTAAATGTGCCCCAATAACACACACCACTCCGCAAACGATCAAGCAAATTCCTATCATTATACGAAGCACCCTGCATTTGTCCGTCGCAACTATATGAATAATAAAATCACGCTAAAAACGACCTTAACTCAATGTATTAAAGCTTATGACGTCAGCATTTATAAAATAGTCAGCGGTCTATGAAAATCGGTAATGTATTCGGCGTTTGTCTGTTTCGATACGCGATAATGCGTCTTATTGCATACGGAATAGGGTTGAATTTGCCGTGTCGTTTATTGTAGTACAATAGTAAGTCCGACGGCCACTTATGACCGTCGATTTTTCACGAAACGAAAATCACATCCAGTTCCGGTCATCCGTCTGATCTGTTCCTACAGACGGTAATTTTACTAGACGATCATTTTTTTTTCTTACTGCATATGAATTCTTTGATTACTTATATATTTATCACACTAGTAAAGTTTACTTCAAAATAAATATTATTTGAGGAATTATTTTTAATTCGTATAAGCTCATGACGCTGGTTAAGATTATACACAGCACCACATAACACTCGCATTGAGGAGTTATTTGTTAAGTATCGTTACTCCAGTAATTATACTAGCATACAGCACCCTTCAAACTGTAACACAGTCACATTACTATTCGGCGGTATAAATAGGAGCTGCGGTGGTATTTACCTAGACGGTCTGTAACCACATAAACCTACCACCAATAAAGAAAAAATTAAAGTCCTCGTCACGGTTCTATTCCGGGGTCATGTTTGATGATGGTAGCAACTCATGGTGTCCAAACCAACCTCACCAGCGCGTGCTGCACCCTGCTAATTAACAAACGAGACTCTGGCTCCTCACCAGCCCGCATTGGACGAACGTGGTGGGAGATGACCCAAATCACCCCACTATTGGGGAAAGCCTATTTCCAGCAGTGGACGTCAATACTTATGATGAAGCTCCTTTAAACTCATCTAAGTCATCTCAGCATCACTGTCAATATAAGAATCAAATTCTGGTGGAGTATTCTCGTGTCTTTTTCATTCTATTCTTCTTTTACTCTTGTATCTCTCCCTCTCACACATCGCATCTCAGACCAAAAATCCACCGCATCCCTACACTTATTTTACAGTTTTTTATCTTTATCTTTTGTCTATTACATTTTTTGTTCTTACCATATTATTTTTTTTTATTTCATTTCTTTAATTTCTTATTTACTATATCTCTGTTACAATATTTTACTAAACATTTTTAGTTTGATTTGCGTTTATTACTTTATTTACCATTTCTTTTGCAAATATTATAAAGGTGGGGCGATTTCCGTCCTCACTCATCGGAAAAGCGATGCTAACAACATTGATCTTCTCTTCAATCTCCATCTCGGCATCAGCCCTCGCTCTATCAGTCACAACATTCCCGGCCAAACCTAAAAATGTTCGACGCCTCTTGTCTTCACTCATCAGAGAAGCGCTGCGTGGAAGTCTTACCAAGGACCATTTCGCAGTCCAGGCGCTCCTTTCCGTTTACTTTCGTATTTACTATAATCTCTGTTACAACATTTTACTAAACATTTTTAGTTTTATTTGCGTTTTTTACTTTTTTTACTATTTATTTTGCAAATCTTATAAAGATGCAGCGATTTCCGTCTTCACTCATCAGAGAGGCGATGCTAAGAACATTGATCTTCTGTCCGAACTCAATCTCGGCAACTGATAGTAATATTGCATTAGGTGAGGTAAAGATTTACAGTCGTTTGACCATTAAAAAGGTTTGTTGTGGAGTGACACGCGAACTGGGGTGCGGGGGAAGGTGCTAGGGGGAGAAGAGGAGGTATGAGGAGGGAAGGGAGAGGAAAGGGAGCAGGTGCCGCGCACGCGCACACGCTTCCTTGCAATTAAAGAACCTAACACCGGACAATCAGCATTAAAGTATGAGGCCACGAAATTATTAATTTATAAAAGAAATTACTAGAACAAAATACATTATTATATGTACTAATAAGTAATCACATCGTGTGTATTGTTCGGTCGTGTTCTGAATTTCACCAAAAAAAAGTCTCGTTACCCCGGTAATTTATATACCAAGACAAACCTACTTAAATTTTAACGTGCGATATTTGCGATGGCGTGTCTGTTTTGACGGTGACCGTCTAATTACCGCAGCTCTTATGGCTGTCGGATTATTCCAGTTTGAAGATGGGTAGTAAAATTACTACGGTAATAATTGCCCAACCAACCCGTATTGAACCAACGGGAAATATCCCAAAATGTTATTTGGTGAAGACCTACATCCAGCAGTGGGATTTATCTGAAATTCTACGAGTTGATGTCATGGTATATTAGATGGTGATTTCCAAAAAATTGTGTGACCTTCACTATAATCTGAATCGAACCTGTGACCTTCTTATATAAATAACACTTAAAGAATCCCTTTGTATGAGTCTAGTTCATTTGTTCAATAATATTAGTATTCAAAGAAAGTCTAGGTATTTACTAGGTTAGTACTACTACACCTGATGTTAAGTGATACGCTTACACATAACGCTGGTTAAGATGGTATACACAACACCTTACTGCGCTCGTCGCTTTGAGACATAAGTTAAGTCTCGTTACCCCAGTAATTTCACTAGTATAAAGCACCCTTCATCATACAGTAATATTTGCACATTACTATGCGCCAGTAGTAATAGGAACTGCGATGGTAATTAGACGGTCTGTAGCAACAAAAACCTACTACCTGTGGTATATGGTATGGTATACAACATTACATTGAGCTCACCTTGAGACATTTTTCTCGTTACCGTAGTAATTTCCTTTATACCATTCAATGATATTTTCATAGTACTGTTTGTCGGTAGTAATAGGAGCTGCGGTGATAACTAGACGGTCTGTAGTAACAGAGATATATGACCAGTAAATTGTTACCGCTAACCACAACCGCGTATTTAAGTACTATACAGCGCAAAATGAAATAAAGTGAAGCGTGAGTTTACATTCCCATACGTAATCTTCAATTAACGTCCGTTAAACGGCGAGCTTTGCGGTTAAGTTAATACTTAACGGACGGAAGTAAAGCTCTTAAGCGATAAGCACGATCAGTTCGCGATACGGAACCCAATAACTTACTACTTAGTAACAAGTTTGATGGACAGTTATTTTCACCTGATAGTAAGTGATACGCTTGTCCATAACACGGCGCTAGTTAAGATGATTGTGTTTTGAGACATGTATCAAATCGCGTGCATATAAACATTAAACAAAATTTTATTAGTCTATAAGTGTACTGAATATGTACTTAAAGATATTACGTTGATGACGTCATACAATACGAATTTCGTTCATTCCTAAGACCTTTGTCAAGGAGACCGGAGACCTCTTAGCGACCGCAGACCGCAACCACACGGGATCCCATTAATTCCACCACCATTTCATATGTAATGTTTGTTTTGAATTACACACGGCACGCTCACTAGCTTTGTATTATGGCCTACTACTTTAACAATTTTAACCACACGCAAAAATGGAAGTTTTGTGAACTTAACAAATACAGTTCTTAGTGTACGACCTGGTCAATTTATCATCACCCTTAATCTGCCAACACAATACCGCTGTGATCCAGCTGAATAGATTAATGAAGATGAGCATACTTCACAACCCAAGGCTACACACTTAATACTTGGAGATATTAACTGTGATTAAATAAAAACAAAATCTTTTTTTCATAACTTGATATATTAGTAGCTATAATTTAAAAAATAATAGCGGTTTTACTGATAATAATAATAATACTCTTTATTGTACACCAGATTAAATAAACAATACAGATTCATTAAAGAAAAATGTACAATAAGCGGTCTTATTGCTTAGAAAGCAAAACCTTCCAGACAACAATCCAATGAAAAAAACCTGCAAAGAGGACAAAGATAATGATACACTTAGTAAGAGATTGAAGCATTTGAAGAAATTGCCAGCAAAAAGCATAAATAAAAGGAGAAGAATAGAAAGAATTTATAATGTAGGATAGTCATTATGAAGATTTGGCAGACCGAAAGTATGTATCATAGTCGAACTCTCTCATTTCCTAGCAACTTTCCCATATGGTAGTGGGGATGGATAGCTGATCCTTATCTTTTATAGTTCATAGTTCCAAAGACGAACTTCTGTAAAAGAATAGAAGTTTTGATAAAAAGAAGAGGAATGCACGAAGACATGAAAACAAAGATTTATTAAGAAGCGAAGGGTACGGCTATGGGAGTTAGAAAGCCCTTTAAAAATTAACAATTTTCTTCTCCCAATTTTAATGACGATTACCCATCCAAATGTAGGTCAGCCAGAAGTATTCTCTGATCTCCAATTGATGGGAGGTTTCCCGAAGAACGTCTCCCGTGTGGTTTCGGAGCACAAAAGTTATTTCTTTAATCCTTTCGAAGCGACGTTTCTATGAAAGACAAGAAGCTTTGCGGTCTGGGGTAAGGGTGAGGCTGGGACCTCTGTAGCTACTTAAACCTTTTGATATACATATAAAAGTCTATGTCTATTTTATCTATAATAAGATAAAATTGTCATCGAAGATTTCTACTGCTGAATGAAGGCATCAACGAAAGAAGATGAAGCGTGACAGATTTTCAATACGTATGTAGTAGCTGCAACTGAATGTGAAGATTGGACTAAGTGTTGTTCCTTGGGAGACGTCTATGTCCAGCAGTGGACTGCCGCAGTCTATTGATGATGATTATGATGTAGTAGCTAAGAAACCCCTGTCATCATCCAAACTTCATCACAAGTTCTATTGTAATCGAATTTAACTGAATCGTTTATCAATATATGAATGAAATCATCGGGTATTATTCATTTTAGTGATGGTAGGTCTCTTTTGCTCGCTACCCTCTCGGTACCACCGCAGCTTCAATTGCTGCCAATAAACAGTAGTATGCGAACGTTACTATGTCCCAGTTTGAAATTACTGGGATAACGAGACTTAAGGTCTTGTCTTGGCGATAATCACAATGTACTTCAGTCATTCAGTTCTGTTAGTATTAAATATTATCCTAACCAGCTCCTCGTGTGTTATGAGCAAGCGTATCACTTACTATCTAGTGAACTTCGCCGTCACAAGGAAGCTATGCCCTTTTTAATTTTTTGTTATTTAAATGTCTTTTCCTAAGTCATTAATATTGTGTTCGCGTAAAATATAATGATTTCTTTTACCGGGTTTCTATGCATGTATTAAAGTATGTGAAGTATCTTTAAGTCTACAAATTTCATTCCGGACATGCGCCAGACCCTTGGGGTCGGTCGTGCAAAAAATCTTAAAGGGTGTAAGCAGGTTAAACACAGAATCTGAATGACAATGCATTTGTTCACTAACAGGCGTTGCGGTGCGAAGCGCGCTTTGTGATGTCGCCTTCACGGAGATAATCCATCATCATAATGTAAATCTAGTGATGCCCGGATGTTACTAAAAAGTCTTAACGTTCACTTTTTTCTGACTAAATGATATTACAATTAGGAACTTCGCTAGATGTAAAGTAACATCCGCCGGTAACATTTAAGCACTAGTTGTACACAGCGCCGTATCGTGCCCGTCGCAATGAGAAATAGATATTCTTGTTATCCTAGTAATTATAACAGCTACATCGACTTTCGATTAAAGTAACTCAAACTAGGTCACAGCTTCCTTCTCTTCTTATTTCTTCTCCTATCGATCTATATTCTTGAGTCTCAAAGTTTTTGTTTATGGTTAACATTAACCGTTATTATTTTATTTATAGTGACAAATTTATCGATGTCGATAAACACTGGTATCCATACAACCCTCCCACAGCTGGGCATAATTCAAAATAGCAGATTGATGGTATTATGTCAACATACGCGATCACAATGCAGATTACTTTGCATAATAATTCTAATGCCTGTCAATTATTGAATAAAACATTAGACCCTAATAAGGGCAGATGTCTTGCGGAATTGGTATGTGAGAAAGCTTCCAGGAGTTTGCGTCTACTTAAAGTAATTTGTCACTGCTAAATTTCGGCTGAGCTGAATGAGATTTTATGGAAATTTGATGGATTAGGAAGAATTGAATGTGTTACATTAAGCTTAAGTTATCGTGAGAGTATATCACATTGTAACGGGAACGGGAAATGATCTGTACATAGATTCATCTGCTTCTGTTAAACCACGTGGTACTTTTAATGACAACAATAATTAAACATTGGTTGTAAAACACTAAGATCCTAAGGTTGATGCGATGGAGTTCTGGATGGTGTGCGTATCGACTCTGACTAACTAATACTTACAAATTGTAAATTACTGCCATTACTTCCTTTCTGTCTAAGTCAAAAACAAAGTGAACATTTTGATTCATCATAATAGTTCACTTATTGAAAGTCAAAAATATATCAGCTATTCGCAAAGCAAAGACCTCGGACCTGAGAAGAATGGGTGCAAGAAACCCAGCGGACTATACACATTTTTTTTCAACTACAAATTAGTGTTAGTATTGCTAAAATCTGTATTACTTGATTATTATTAAAAACTCATGTAAAATTGAGGTTAAAAGCAAACCTACTCCAAGTTTTAGATACTTCTTCATGTAATGGTGATAGCATATTAAACCATATGGTTATTACTAATTACTCATTTTACCACCTTTACACTGCAGCTTTTAGTACCAAATTAGGAATTGTAAACAATAGCTTACTAAGAAAAGGCTAGACTAGGACAAACAGTAATTCATTTACATTTAAGACTAAACATTAAAGCTGATTATCTATATAAGATACAAACCACAGCACTTGAATACCACCACACCTCGTAAATAGTTCATTCAAAGGAATCTTGAACGGTAACAAGAGGTACTTAAATCCTTTGGCGCCCGATACAATGGATCAATACCCAATAATCTTATAATACATAGAATTATTGAGGGGTTGGAGCAACAAAACGTCCTATTGATCTCGATCGAAAGGGTTTAAGATTTCCTTTTTAAAGATTATTCAAAAGCCGATTTCATTATTTGATTGAAAGTAACAAATGAATAACATTATAATGACTGTCTTGGACTTTATTGATAAGAAGTGAAAATAAAATTAAAATTTCAAAATTACCCTGTTACCATTGGAAGTATAGATTGACGGCAGATATTCCTCCAGTGGCGTTCCTTGGGAGAGTCCTAAACGAAATTAATATAACATATCATCAGCAACCACATTACAGCCCACTGCTGAACCCCTACTTAAGAAACTTCAACAAAGTATATAGGGAATGATGAATTTTAAATAGATTCTAACAATTTTGATTGATTTTATACAAAACATGTATAACTATTATTATAGCTATATAAGCGAAGATTGGGCTAAATGGCGTTCTCTGGAATAGGGCTATGTCCAGCACTGGACTGTCGCAGGATTATGATGATGATGATTCATTCCCCTATTGTTGTTCATTATTAGGCTCATTAGAACAAAGTATTTTGTTTCGCACTTTATGTAGCTAACAACAGAGTATTGGAGCATTTTGCCGATGTCGGTGTCTCCTATGTATGATGTGGGAATCTCCAAAAAAAGTGTGAACTAGTAACTTCTGAATTAAAACTAGTACGTTTTAAAGACTACATCGCCTCCAACCATCAAATTGGATTGTAGCCAATACCTGGTCTGCATAACTTAAAAATAAAAACGCAAGATTTTATAAATAAGCAAAACGATTTTTCCATTAGCCATAACGACGTTAGGTAAATGTTTAGCAAAATCTGTAAAGTAATCAAACGTTTCGCACGAGATTTCAATGTAAAGCCATTCATCGAACAAACCGCTGTTGAAACGCGATGATGAAATGGAAACAAAAAAAAAACTCAGGGAATGATAAGCAAAGCATTAAATCTAAACGCGACGATTACCGAGAAACTTTTTCAACGCGGACTCGCCGTCCGCGACGGTGGCTAACGCAAAAAATGTATCCAGTTTCAAACTAAATCATTGTATAGATCATTATCTGCGCACGCGTCAATGTCAACTATTGTTATCGATGGAAAAAAAATCAATAGCTGTTATGATTTCTGTTACAGAACCCTCGTTATATTTACCATTGATATAATACAATATTACATTTCAAAGGGTTAGTTCGACAATAAGTGTGTTCAAATCGCCAAAGGAGCAATTGAGCAATATACTTACCGTAACAACAACCTGATCAAGATATTTAAATTTCTGACATTTAAGAAACAAAATCAATGAAGGTTGTTAGTGAAATTACTGAGGTAACGAGAATTAACTTCTCATATCTCAACGTAACGAGCCCAATTTGATGATGTGTATATCATCTTAACCACCGACAAGTTATGGGCAAGTGTATCACTTACCTTCAGGTGAACGACTTACTCATCTCGTCGCCTTGTCGAATAAAAAATAAGTAATAAAAAGGTGCTTTTGTGAATTAAAGTAGATTTTTTATACTTATTTTGGTAACCTTGGGAAAAGATTACAATTTGGGTCATCTGAGACCTAATCGCAAGCGTAGCCGGACAAAATAAAAAGTCATGACGGATGTACTTGATAGCTGTACAAAATACTGGATTCATCATCATCAGCCGATAGACGTCAGATCAGAAGACATAGACTTCTCCTAGTAATGGGGGATTTGAGCCATCTCTCACCACGCCGGCCAATGCAGATTGATTAAATTTTGGATTATCCAAACAATAAATAATTTCAGAATGCACAAGAGGAATATATATCCTTAGGAAGAACGTAACTATAATAAGAATAGAAGTAGTTTCTTCTTTCATCAACAATAACTATAATACTATTGTCACTTATATATTACCATTTTCTACTTTCTAAACATACATCTGCCTCTACTCACCTTCTAGATTGCCGGGTAAAAACCGCCCGTAGATATTTAATCCATCTGTAATCTAAATTTCGGGTGTTCTACCATAATTCTTTAACTCAAATTTAAAAATTACTACTTGTACATATATAGCTATTGTCTAGTAATGATTATTGAATTATATTATAAATCAAAAACGGCGGCCGTTACTAAGCAACAAATTATATAACAATACATTGATAACAAAGCAGTTAATTATTGCCAACGTCTTCTTCCCCGTGTTCTCACGATTTTTTTTAATTGCCCCCAAAGCAGATGTTTTGTTCCACCCGAAGATATAAAGCGAGCGATGAACAAAAAAATCCCACTCCTAAATATTCATCAAACAAAAAATAATCAACGATGACGCGCAACGAAACCGGAATTCAATTAGAGATACAAAAGAAATTGTTTGCGGGGACAAAGTTCTGGTTCCGTACAACGTTAATTATTCACCTTACGTTGCATTCTTCAGCAGATCCGAAGCAATCCTCTCACACGACTGCAAAGGCATCACTAATCATACCGACTATTCTCATACAATGGCTATTGAAAAAAAACCTGACCCCAAAGAATTCATAAGCGAAATTAAAAATTCCGCTGTCTCTAAGATAAAGGCCAAAGTAAACACACACACCCAAAAAGACAGTCTTAGACTTTAATATGCAAAGTGCCATGCAGAAATTCAATGAGGAAGGGTGACCAAACTGGATATGCAAATCTCCGTGCGAAGTTAAATGCAAAAAACAAATACTCAAAAAAACCGCTTGTATGGGAGAGCGATAAACATAAAAACAATTTTTTCATTGTCTAGATGTTCGTGCATATATTAAAAAAATGTAGGGCCCAGCATCCTCCCCTGAGACACACTTTTCTCACAATCTATGCTCGGTATGCAAATTGTGATGCTACGTAATCTTTTATTTTAATAGCATCTTATTGTGTTAGATCTATTCAGGTTTTGTGGGGTGAATAGGCAGAGAAAGAAGGAAAGCAAAAAATTAATGATTCGACGTATGCAAATGCTTCACCTTGAACGGTGGGAACGACGTCTTACGTTGGTATAAGAAAAGAAATTCGTTAAGGCAACCACCAGTTTTCAACCCCTAATTAACATCTAATATTTATTAAGCCAAAATTGTAAAGTAGAATAACCAGCGACGGAAGAAGTGTAGGAGGCGATGCGTGTTAGAAGAAGCGGAGGCGGAAAAGTTGTAAAAAAATGGAAGACTAGGGGCTGTAAGAGGAAAGAGAATTGTAAACAGGAATAAGTATACAGAATAACGGAAAAACTACAGAGAAAGTAAAAGAAAATAGTAAATAAAATTCGTGTGTCTCTTTGGGAGAGAATTAGTGTACAAAAAAATTAACATCTAATATAATTATTTATGTTTCATCATCGAGTATTATCATCAAATTAAATTTGGACGGAATGGAATTTTGCGAAATTTATGCTAACCTTTACAATTCGAGATAATTGTAGAAATAAATTAAAACCTGTACTACCTGGTATTATACTAATACAGTAATCTTTATATTACAAATACTAGGGAATATTTTACATAAAAAAAACGATGATTGGACGTGGTTTTAGTCCATTGTGGTAATAATCTTGAGGGTGCTGGGGACTGCATGCAAGAGTGCCCTGGGCGATCTATTCAAGTACATCGTTTCTTTTTTTAATCGTTTCTCCGCGTGTGTTGGGATAGGGCCTCTTTTCTCTACTTATTTCTTCTTTTCGTTCTTTTTTACAATTCTTAATCCTAAATTCTTCTCATTCATTCGTCATATATTACAGTCTATATTTTTACATTACTTTTTATCATCTTTCGTGGTTCTTATTCCAGATCAAATTCGTGCTTTACTATATTTTATCAGTAATTTCTTCTTACAACTTATCTTTATCGTGCCTTATTTTTGTACATAGATTTCTTCCAACATAGCGTTATAGAGGCCGCGATTATGTTCTCAAAGAAGTTTCCTTTATCTCTTAAATTTTTGAGTATGTCCACTGAGGGAGTTTTAATGATTAAAAATCTCGATGTAATCCTGACTTCTTTCTAGAAGATAGTGTAAGGTATCTTTTTGAAAAATTTGCTCGCGAAAAAATGCGTCATCTTTCCGTCTAAAGAAGGTCCAAGTGTATAGAAAAATAAGAATTTGGAAAAGGATATATATATCATTATGTCTCCGTCAGACATACTACCGTCCTTACTAACAATGCAATATAGTGTGTATCTTGAAGTGTTAGATAGTTATAAGCTAATCACTTAGTATCACGTGAACGTCGTGTTAGTGTCGTCGCCTCGTCAAAATTACTATTTACCTTTCCATGCTGTTTGAGTAGCGTTCCTTAAGAGAAGCCTATCTTCAGCAGTGGACTGGCGAAGGCTGTTAATGGTGATGATGATGGCCATTTACTTACCTAAGAAGATTATCACAGTACTGCTGATGATATTAGTGTACTGTATATTTACTATGTACTGTTTGTGTACTGTACTATGTATATATATACTACCTATTACCGCAATTTATTTTTACCTATTTTGTATTAAAATTGAAAATTTTATGTACTTTGAGTTAACAGTGAAATAATGCCTTTTTCTCTTTTCCAGGTATGTTTCCAGTAACTTTCGCTGTTTTTGTAAGTTCTGTATCTTTTAGAATTATCTTTTTGGTTAGAATATGTTTTATAGGGTAATGTATATGTTGAATATACGTATTAATATTATATAAATTGAATATAAGTAGAATACAGGAGACCAGCAGTGGACTTTCTTTAATCGAGATGATGATGATATCGATTTTATTCTATTAACACTGACATCTGTTGATTGATTTGAAATACTTTTAAGTTCATTCTTCCGAGTACCGATAGATGGCATTAGCATAGCTATACATGAAATTTATTACTGGACAATGATTTAATTATATTTATTAATTTAATGTAAACGTAATTCATAAAATACTTTGACTAGAAATTATTATTATTTAATACACTCATAGATTTATTATGTTGATAATGAAATAATTTCTAGATAAAAAAAAGGAAAATACACTTTACGGTATTTTTAGAACTGTTTATATATAATTTGTATGTTAATTATTTATGTATGTCATTAATTTGGGAATGTGGTATAACCTTTATTTTCTTTTGTGGTTTTGTCTTTTAGGCATTACCCCCTTTTGATATATTCTCTACAAAATATAATAAAAAAAACAACTACGTTATGAGAAATATTGATTAAAAACTTGAAACAAAGAAAGCTTTTCAAAAAATAGGTACATCTGTGCATGAATATATAAAAAATCTCGTAAAGAAATATATATATATATGTTACCGGAAATGTATGTAATCCGTCATTGTATACAAATCCTAGGGAATGTGTACAAATCCGATACTATTTAGGAAATGTACAAATTTCCTCGGAATTGTATATATAATTTCAATAACGTATTAGGAAAGTATAAAGTAATTGCTTTATGTTAAAGAAAACGTTGTTAATAATATTTTTTTATTATAACCCTTATTGAGACAATAACTAAAATAATTTAAAACTTCTAAAATCAACGTATCTATTAACTTTTAACGTATCACAAAATCAACTTATATTTATTCTCATAAAATCTTTCTTTCTTTCTAATTACATACATTTCCGTTAACATATATACAATTAAATTTATATTAAGTAAATTGAAAATCAATACATTTGTTTAGAGCGGCGCTGCGCACACGCAACAACACACACACGCGCCTCGCCTTTGCCATTGTGCACGCACACAGTCACATAGTGCACTCACACATGCACATAGTGTGCACGCACACATGTTACACAATGCACACACACAAAAACAACAGTATGAAGAATTACTCGCGAGCCATGTGGTAGTCAACAGCAAGTATTTTGACGAATTCCGAATAGGCAACGTTGTGCGTCTCGCCAGCACGCCTCGCGTATGTTAAAAGATTTAATCTTATCTATAACCATTTCTATCCCACTGCTGGGACTGCGGGTTAATTGATACAACCGCGAACATTAACAACCAAACAATCTTGGTTATTTTATAATCGATTTGTTTATTTTATGTTATTGTTTATTTTATATTATTGTGTGACAGGTAGTTTAGTCTCTTTTGTTTCTACTCTCACTTCTTCATTCTCTAACGTATATTTCTTTTCATTCTTCATTATTTCTTCATCATCTTCATCACAATCTTCTGATATACATTATTCTCATCCTACCACTCTACCTTCACTACTTAATTGTTTACATACTTAATAACAAGGCTTCGGGGACCTAGTATCTGAGAAATTATTAAATTACTGGGACTATGTTGATGATGTTTATATCATTGGGAAATATTAGTGGGTTGGTATCCAGGAATGATGATTTCCTTCCTAATTTTTCCCTTTTTTCGGAAAATTACAGTCTAGGTAGGATCCACCGCATCTCCTATTTCTACTGACAAATACTAAATAAAACATTACTGTTTCGTTAACATTCGGATTTGGAGGAGGCTGCAGTCAGCGATATTACTGGGGTAATGAGACTTAATAACTTACGTTTAAAGCGACGAGCGCAATTTGATACTGTATACCATTTTAACCAGCGGGCTAGGGTATCACTTACCATCAAGTGAATGTCTTGCTCGTTTCGTCGAATAAAATAAAGACATGGTCAATGGTAATCCACGACAACCCTTCAACGACTATTAACGTTTTAAAAACTGAAACTGTTAATGAAAAAAATTAAATCCGATGTAGAAATGATAGGAGAAACCCTAATTCTGAAGTGAAGGTGACTAGTACACTGTTTTTAACTGCTAAGCGAAGAGACAAGCAAGGCATTCACGTTATGGTAAATGATAAGCTCGCCCATAACATGACGCTGATTAAGATTGTATATACATCATCACATTACTTCCTCTTCGTGTTGTGGGTGATCTAGCTTTTCTATTTACTTATTATTCTTTCTTTCCTTTCCCTCTTTTCCTTTTTCCTCTAACTTTTCTATCATTTCATTGTTTTTATATATCCTTATCTTTTGTCATTTTTCAATGATCGCCTCTCAATCAGAAGACGTAAGTCATTGTCTCGTTACCTAAGTAATTTCATTAGCATACAACACCCTTCATAATACAGTAATGTTTGAACAGAACTATTTGGCGGTAGGAATAGGAGCTGCGGTGGTAACTGGACGGTATGTAGCAAGAGACATATTATCAGTATCAGTTTTTTTTTTCATTCTCCTGCATTTTGAGTCAGGGTCTAGTTCTTTCATACCACTTCCCGCTTTCATTCTGTTTTGCTATATTAGTATCTATTTTTTTATTAGTTACGGATCAATGCTTGACCACGATCCCACCTGATGTTAACACTTGAGTGATGACTTCACTGCCACATAAATACATCATCTATGGAAACCAAATATTTTGAAATCTTATTTATCAACGTACATGTAAACGATTGATTGTATGTGGTAAATAAATGTTTATTTAAAAAAAAATAATTAAATTGAGTTAACTGTTTTTTCAAACCTGATTTGGTGACACAAATACGGACCTTATGTACTCGGATCCGAGTGTTTGGCAGTGAATGTGTTAAGTTATGATGTGGTCTGTGGTGGTAAAGTGCATTAACCTAATAGGTGTTTATTCGCTCTTTTCTTGAAGACCCACACATTGTATTTGGACGGGAACATCTTAGAGATATGTTTTTTTTGTTCTCGTTCCCCTGCATGTTTTGGGTCAGGGTCTATGCGGTTGCTTTATTATTTTTATTTCCAATTTTTTATTTATTCACTACCTTTCCAAAATTCTTTCTTTCACTCCCTATTTCTTTCTTTCATTCTATATCCTCTCTCCCATGCATCGCCTCTCATTCTGAAAATCGCCTCATCTTTATATTTTTTTAATTTACCCCTTAAATTTTTATATTATCTAATCTTTTCACCTTTACATTTATATTTACTATATATTGCAGTATTCATTTACATTTTTGCACTTATTTTTCTATTTGTTTACATTTTCCTTTTCTTTGTTCTTATTCGATTAAATCTTATTCATTTTATATTATTGTGCTATCGCTTAACAATTTTACTTAGCAGTTTAGGGGATATGTTAGTGTTGCCGCCGTCGCGCACACTAAAGCCTCCCATCACTCTGCGCGGGCGCAGGCGGGGGGGAGCGCGGGGTGAACACGGGGGGAGGGGAGAAACCTGATTTTCGGTCTATGCTGACCTTGCGGCGGACACGTATTACATCACAGTGCTTTATAATGCCTCCCGCCTCGCGCTCAACTATACGGAACCTTATGCACTTGTATTAAGGTCTACATCAGCACTGCGTTCATATCCCGTCGGTTGTACCGTTCCGCTTCTGCTGGTGCAGTGACGCGGTGCGGCTGCTGCTGAGGTTTTTCCGGCTATATCTTTCCGCGTCAGCGCTACCGCCGGTTCTCTCCTCGACAGCAGTCAGCTCGCAAATAACCGGGTTTCCCGTGTTTACTGACCACCGGTATTACGGACACTATATTACTACACAGTAATCAAACATTTTTTATTTACTTATCAAGACGAACACTACATTAAATGGTTAAGGTACAGTTTATATATATTGAAGTATCAGTTGTATCATCTTCCCCTTTTTCTTCCCTCGTCTCTCTCCTCTCCCTTATATTATTTAATTTATACATATATATATACTTTTCATCTCGCGGAGTCCGGATCCGCGAGCTCAGGGTCCGATGAAGCTTTCACGGCCATAATAGTGGCCGAAACGAAAAACTTCATCCGAAAAAAAAAAAAACATTAAATCTAATCACTTCACTGATTTCAATACAGCACCTTTTAAAGACTGTTCTACTGATGGTAGGTTGTTACCACTAAATAGTAACATGCAAAAATTATTGTATTTAATAAAGACTGATGTATGCTAGTAAAATTACTGGGATAACGATTAACTTATGTATCAGAATAAGCAATTTTTCCAATTACGATGTTGACGTCTTCGAGAGAAGAGAAAAGAGTGAATAGACACTTATTAGGTCAATGCGCTTTATCATCATATACCACATCTTCACTTAACCCCAGGTGGGATCGTGGTCAAGCATTAACCCGTGCCTTTAATTATTTTTTAAATAATCACTTACCATCAGGTGAACGATATGTTCGTCTGGTCAAAAAAAAATTAGACGGTAATAATATGTATTGTGATGATAATTACTTAACTCCCCAGTAACACAGATTTACCAGATTTATCATGGTATAGTAACCGGAGAGTATACCACAGCAATTCCTAATGCAGTTGATATTCAGTAATATGTTTAGTAAAGGCTGTTGTATCTAGTAAAATTACTGCAGTAACGATTATATAAATTTACCATCAGGTGAAGGTCGAGACCGATCAATGTATTTATATATATGGATTGGTTTACATATAAATAATATTATATATTCTGAATATATAAATTAATATTTTCTGATCTATAATAAATATAAATTAATATATAAGTAGAATATTTTAATTAAGATAATTAAGTTTCAGTAACGGTCATTTGGTGGTGAGTTCACCAGCATATTAACACACTGATGAATACACTATATTAGTGATTAGTTAAACAGTTTTTTCATTTCATCTGATGGTAAGTAAATGTTAATATGGTATATGCAGCAACACATTGCGCTCACTTTGAGACTTAAGTCTCGTTACTCCAATAATATTACTAGCTTACAAAACCCTTCAATATACACAGTAATGTTTATCGGCTGCAATAGGAGCTGCGGTGGTACTTAGATGGTGAAAACATATATATATATATATCCTAAGTCATAATGCGACGAGTGCTATATGGTGCTGTGTACATCTTAACCAGCGTTATGTTATGAGCAAGCGTATCACTTAACATCAGGTGAAAGCTTTGATCGTATTAATACCATTTAGTGTAAAAAAAATAATTAAAACTATTAACAGTAGAAGTAGTATATCTTAACTGACTATTACTGTGTTTTTCGTGCTCCGAGTACGGAATTAGGTTAAGGTACAGTTTATATATATAAGTATCTATTGTATTATCTCTTCCTGTTTCTTCCCACCTTTTCCTCCTTCCCCAAATCCTCTTCCCTCGTCTCTCTCCTCTCCCTTATATTATATATTTTTTAGATTTAAATATACTTTTCAGCCCGCGGAGCCCGGATCCGCGAGCTCAAGGTCCGATGAAGCTTTCGCGGCCATAATCGTGGCCGTAAGCATCGTATTTATTCGGAAAAGAAAAATATTACTGTACTCTAGTTCAGAGTTCCTCAAACTTTTTGTTTCGTAGACCCCTTGCCATGTGTTTCCGTGTTGTGTAGACCCACTACTTACCTGATATTGATCTCCTGTAAAATTCTAACTGTAGTGAAGTTTAGTGTTAAAAACTCAAAGTAAACAACACATGTTAATTTATACATTTATTAATTGAATTTAAATTAACACTACCCAAAATAAAATTTTGTATCTGTTATGTTAAATATACATAACATTAAATAAACATAAAATAACATAAGCAATAAGTCAATAAATTTTTAGTGAGAAGGATGTGTTGAGATCTACTATCGTGGACTCCCATTATCATTTCACGGACCCCCAAATTTTTTTCGCTGACGTAGACCCCTTGCAGGTTGTCATAGAGCCCTAGGGGTCGATATAGACCACTTTGGGAATCACTGATCTAGTTGATTCTACCTAATGTTAGAGCGTTGTTCCGTTCAAGGCCTCCGACCTGCCTTAACCGAGCCGGCTGGCGCAACCGGAACCAGAACGCTTTCTGGTAACGCCACACCAGCCAGCCGGCTCAAGGCTGCTCATTGTTAAGCCACGATAGCTTAGTGCTTTGTACGCCTACCACTCCTAAAGTACCGGGTTCGAATCCTACACCAATGTATTGTTCAATTTATATACAGTTAGTATAACACTTAATATGACATGCTTTAAGATATGCAATAAATCTAAAGAGGTTGATCATTTACTACAAAACTTCATTCCGCTAGAGTTCTCTTCTTCTCAAGGTAACATCTTCCGAAGGTCATTACGGCAATTTGGACCTTAGATATCGCGGCTCTGAAAAGCGAGTGCTCTTTCCAAACCACTGTCGTAGGTTTTTTAGCCAGGATGTTCTTCTGCGGCACACACTCCTCTTTCCCTGTATGATGAGCTGCAGCAGTTCATATTTCGCATTTCTCATTATCCACTAGAATGTTTAATTCCAATCCCACTGACTACAACCAATTAACTGATTTGATTAACTTCATATATATTTTAAAACTATTCCTTTTTATAAGTACAAAGAATTTAAACACCCACTGTTATGTTTACTGCAACGCCACCTACTACTAAATCGAAACAACTAAAAACTAACTTACTGGTAGATAGGTTTCTTACTACAGACCGTGTAGATACCACAGCAGTTACTATTTTTTCGGAGGAAAGTTCTTATAGGGATTTCGAGAGGAGTTTTGTTTCTTGATCGTACGCGAGAGCATTTCTCCTCATTTTCTTGATATACGATAAATTTAGAATTTTGTAGTTAACTAACATAACTAACTTAATAAATAAACTCTATACTGTTACTAACTTTTACTTACCTAATATGGACTTTAAAGAATTATTTATATATTATAATTATTTATTTCTACCGCTAAACATTATATAAACATATTTCATTACGGAGGATGTTGTAGTGAAATTACTGGGGTAACGATACTTTAAATTTATGAAGGTGTATTACAGGCAAGTATTAAAACAATATGTTTATATATAGTAAGTCTCGTTACCCCAGTAATTTGATTACATATAACGCCTTTCAAAATTATACACAGTAATATTTATATACATTTCGACTGGTTGAGGTCTTTAACATGTATGAACTGATGATGATGATGGTCTGATAAATTACCATCATATTCACCAGTCTCCTCCTCACATTCACAAATTTAAGACTTCATTCGGGTTTTGATTACTCCGGAAACCGGTTTTAATATTTTTTTCGCCTGCTCGTTATGTAGTTTATACGAAAAAACCAGATTCAATGCAATCGAAATTACAGCACCACAACCAGTTCCTAAGATTTGTATCGGGCAAATTAAAAACTGTGGCCGTTGGTTGTGATTTGATTTATACTCAGTTTAATTTTCAATACTAATAGTAAGAAAATTTTTAATATCAATTATTGGTAAGTATGTTCAGAATCTGAATAAAATCATCATTGGCTTTTATAACGGTATACTTTCACGTCCATGGAGCGAAGAAGCTTCGATTTTGTTCAGATTCATGGCGAAACTATTTCTTAAGTCAGTGATTCTCAACCACTGTGCCGCCAAATTTTAGATAATCCCTTAATAATAAATATACTGTTATTTTTGTAGTATGTATCTACATTTATATATCATTTTGTCAAACATTCAAAATTATTATCATACGCATATCATATTTTACGCAGATCGTTTTTTTTAAGTTGTAAGTAAATAATATTTTAGGTTATTTTTTTCTTTGTGTGCCGCCAAATTGTGAAATTGCTAAAAGTGTGTCCCTACAAAAAAAAGGTTGAGAATCACTGTCTTAAATAATATGTAGCATAGATTTGTACGTATAGAAGGTATAGTACCTATGACTTGTAGTGGATGTCCTTGATCCTATATAATAAGGTACGATAGGACTGATATGCGGATCCTGCGTAAAAGTCCGTATAAAAATATGAGCTATAAAGGGTCCTAAGAAAGGGGAGATATTAGTAGGACTATACTAACCTACATCATTTTTTATTTACACTTACATTAATCCTTATTTAAACGACAATATGCGTCTGTCCGTCAACAATTTTCAATCTCTAGAACTACAAGATATAGAAGCTGGTGGTGAAATTTCGTCTCGTTGGAGTCTAAGTTTTAAATATAAAGCTTACTTATGCTTAGTAAGATTCAACATCTACATTTGTATTGTGAATAAAAAATGTATTAGTACTAACATTCACTTGGTTTCAAATGTCAATAAAGAATATGTTAGCTTTTATAAGCTAATAGTTGGATGATGCGATCATATCAGATTTACATTAAAGGAGTAAAACATCAAACCTTTTTTTTTGTCGCGGGTTATATCTTTTGAAGATACTCTGCTTCTGTGAGGAAGTGAGAGTTATGAGGGGTCTGTACCCATCACATTTATATACCACCGTCTCCTACTCCCTATCTCCTCGGTGGACATCTTCAGTACATTGCAGAAGGCCCCAGGATCTTCCAGAAAAATCACCGATGCCATACCCTCGACTCTTCCCTCAAAACTCTTCAACCAGTTCCAGAATCGAACTAAGGACCATACCTTAAAAGTCTTTAACCGTTAAACCACAAAGGCTTTAATAAAGACAGTGTTACTTATTGTTTTTTAAAATTGATATCTTACTTAAAGAAAAACGATACGCGAACTCATTTCAATGAATACGTACGAAATGTAAAATAACCGGTCGACCTTCCGATGAAAATATGTTAATATATATAATATATATGGTAAATCCGTCGTAAATCAAATCGTTACTAAATAATATATATATCTTCTTGTGATTATAATAAAAAAATGCAGTTGTTTACTGTTTTTTATATATAAATTTTTATCTCTAAAAATATCTAAAATTTTTCTCATAGAGTGCAATGTCAAAGCATACTGTCGTAGTCATATAAGTAATATAAGATACTATTTAAGATCGGCGTTGTGGGAAAAGACTGACGGAGTCCCAGCTGTGGGAGTATTTAATAGGCAGTTTATTAGTATAACGTATTAAATAAATACTCAAAAGGAGATATATTAAGTAATAGTACCAGTAATATTACTAGCTTTAATACCCATCAAATCTGAACAAAGAAAAGAATCTAGATGTAGTAATTGGTGATAGGTTTAAATTGCTGAAGACAATCTAGGTACCACCGCAGTAATTTCTTCAGCTACAACACTCTTCAGACTGATACACAGTAATGTCTGCACTGTACTGTTTGTATGCTGCAATAGGAGCTGGGGTGGTACTTTGTCTGTAGTAAGAGAGACTTGCCACAAGTAAATAGATATATAAACACCATTATTGATTCATTTATATATGTATATATTAAAACTAAAACTAAATACTTTTCTGATTTTTTATACTATAAATTAAAATCTAAAAACAGTAAACAAATGCATTTTTTTGTTTATATTTATATAAACATCCGCCAAAGACGTACTAAATGAATATAGTCGAAATGAATTACTAAATATATATTTTAATGATGATTTATATATAAAACTTAAACTAATTATTATTAAATATAAATAAAGAGGAAAAATACATTACAGGAATTACTCATCATCATCATCATCAGCCGATATACTTCCACTATAAGGACTACTATAGAAAATTTATGTCTCTAGTACCGTTTACCTTTTCATTATTAGTTATATCATATCGTAATATATAAGACATATGTTAACTTTTATATATGTGTATATAAATACTGATATATTAACCTGATGTATATGACATACGTCGCACACCTACTAGAAAGGTGGTCACCATAATGAGATAGCGAAAGCACCACCCGGGATCAGGTTTTTGATATAATTGCCTCCGACTTGCTTATTAACCATTATGAGAACTACTTACTAGTATACTCACGGCAAAAGATGAATTAGGATCAGAGAAAACAAAATTAACCCTGTGTTTGTTTTCTAACTTCGCACCCTACCACTATGAAGATTAATTTAAGAGAAGAGAGAAAGAGATGAATGTAATGTGGTGATAGAAAACAGAGAGATTGATCGAGAATTTCTTACAGATTAAATTACCAAACAACGAATGAGACAAATAGAAACTAAAACTACAATGATTTCAACATTTCTCTTTCTTCATCGTTCTCAATTTGTCCCTTTCTCTGTCTTGTTCATTTATTTCTTCGTAACTTAAGAGTTCGTATACGGTTGAGTACGATTGGTTTTTGATTAGTTGCTCAATTATATTCAAACTAAATTTACAAATAAATAAATGAATAAGAGAGAAATAAAATGAGAGAGAGAATAGAAAAACGTTGAAATCATTATATTTTTACTTTCTACATTATTTGTCTCATTCGTCCTTTCATACTTTAATCATATTAATATGAACGACAGAGAGAGAGAGACAGAAAGAGATAGAGAGAAAGATATTGAAATAATTATACTGTTACTTCCTACACAATTTGTCTTGTTCATTCTTTCATAATTTTTCGGATCGTAAGTTCAAAAGAAGATTAAGATATGGAAGAGATACACTAAAGAACAAAAAAACAAGATGTGAAAGATATAACAATATACTAAAGTCTTCAACGTTTCTTTCTCTGTCTCTTTGTCTTTCTCTCTCTTCATATAATCAGTGTAAATGGAGACTTAACTCTGTGATGTCCTCAGTCTTTATATGGAAGTGTAGTAAGCAAGTTGGACACAGCACGAAGAGGAGACGCAGGTTATGGAAGTTACATAGAAAATATTTCCATCTCACTCTCTCACGTTAGTAGATTTATCTCTGTCTCTTTCTATTTCAGGTTTTATGTTAACACTTGGAAAAAAATCAATAATATCTCCTTCAATTTGCCAAAGCGTTTGATCGCACGTGTGTTTTTGTTCGCGGCTCGCGTCCGCAAACTGTAGTATGGATATACGACTGTGTACTGTTGCGGGGAAAAGCATTATTTTTTTCTTTTTTTAAAAAAAGCATTCCTCTTTCGTGTTTTGGGAAAAGGTCTATTTTTTATATCACTTTTTTCCTTAGGGAATGGAGGAATTTAAAAAATCTTTCCTTTTTCTTAACACATATCCTCTTTCATTCGGCATTACTTCATCTCAATCATTTTTTATATATCTTTTCTCTTCTATGACAAAGAACTTAAACGCATACTACTTTTTACACATCTGGTTAAGATTTGCAACTTCCGCTGTCGGTAACTACTAACAACAATCGCTAGTTAGGATGATGATACTACAGAATTCAGTCAAAGGTTTTATGTATTGCAACCCAAGTAATTACAGCGGCAGTAACAAAAGCATTTCTTTCCAGTACCGACAAAGCATGTGCACTGTTAAAAGGTATGAAGTTAAATCCGCTAATTGTTCAGGCTTCAACTGGACACGGGGGCTTTGGCCAATATCTACACAAATTTAAACGCAAAGACGTACCGTTTTGTGCTTGTGATCCTAACGTTGAAGAAAGTATTATGCACCTTCTTATAGATTGTCCAAAGTATTCAAGG
>DWLS01000267.1:0-34692 GCA_018246255.1 Pachliopta kotzebuea | reverse complement strand
TCGCGCTGGAAATCTATTGGAGAGGCCTACGTTCAGCAGTGGACTGCAATAGGCTGAGATGATGATGATGATGACTAGCCTAATGAGATTTAGCATCTTAGGTCACTAAACGAGTAAAACAATTTAGTGCAGGGTCAATTAACGGTGGAGCTGTATAACTTAACGTCCTGTTCGTCTCCAATAAACAGACAACTTTGACAATAGACTGTCGATGCTCCCTGGTCTCAGGAAGAAAGATGATGAATTAGCGTGAAGACTGTTATCTATATAAGTTAATTAAAAAAAAATTCATTTCAAATTTTGGTAGCGTATATATTGGTAATTCAAAAAGTTGTGAAATCAGCAAACGATGTTTTCTTTATCAAAATACCTCTACTGTTAAACTAACAAACAAAATGTTTACTTGTTGTTTCCAACAGTATGTAAAATAAAATATTATATCAATACAAATATGATTTATAAATAATGGTAACCGATTTAGGAGTAAGTGATCAAATGTCAATTTGCCAACCTTGCTTCTATGTGAGAGAAAGCCTCGACTACCAGTAGTGGAAATATTAAATTATCATAACTCCATGGTTTATACTTTGCAAATTATAAGCAATAATAATTGGCATGTACAACATTAATGAATTGTATTATATACACACGGCGCTTTGTGTAGTTTTATAGTTATCTCATGTAATTTAATATCAAACAAAGTTTTGTGATAGTTAATTTAGTAGTGTATTAGTGTTTAAAATTTTGCTGTTATATTTCCACAGGACAGTCAAGCAAAGGAACATGCCTGCATCACGTCTTGCAGCATTCAAAATAAAGCCGAGCAAGTCATTCATAACAAACATACATCATTTTCAGATTACTCTATATATAACCTCATTATTATATTTAATTGTTTCTCACGCGTATTTCAAATGGTATTATACAAATCAACTATAGAATTATTATGATAAGTTTGAAGAGTTTTAGGTGCAACGTATCTAAATTGTTCATTACCATATTTTACAATAGACTACTGATATAGTATATCGGTATTATATTATAGTTTAATAATAAAACGGAACTTCATAATGCGATGCATTGTATCATCACAGCGCCATTAAGTTGTATCAGCACTAATAGATGAACGTTCCGTTTTTTTTTTAATTATTTTTTGTTTAGCAGTTTCCTTACCATCTTCATTTACGTTATGAATATTACTTAAGGTATTACAAATTTGACGCGTTACAAATCTAGGATTCGATTTTTCCCATTTCATAACTAAATCATAACCTCTCGTGTGACACTGCAGGCTGTTTAGTTCTCTCTATGTACACACGTACAGAAATCGGAATTAGATGTATCTTAAATAGTAAACGTCACCAGCTGCGTGAACATGTTAAGCTTCGAGTTGGTTCGATACGTCATGGTTTGATATCTATTAGATACCATCACTGTGATACAGTATAGTGAGTTCAAATATTAAAGTAAAGGCAATATACATTACGGTATCGTATCGTGGTCAGCGCCACCGCCGTCTGATCCGTTACGTTACAAAGAAATTAACAAATAACTGCCTTGTTTTAATTGATAGTAGTGTTTACATAATAGCGCCATTATAGTGACGCGCGGTCGGTCGAGTGGTCGTGTAATCGATTCGGGTTCGAGTTTCGTTGCATGCGAATGTGGGGTCAGCTTGGCGCACGGGTGATGGGATTAATGTGGTGGTGGAGATGGGGGTGGGGGTGGAACTGTAAGGGTGGGTGCGGTGGGAGCTCGCCGGGCGCCCGCCGCCGCGCCCAGCATATCACGCCGCGGGACGTCGCCCTAGCAATAATGTTCTATTACAATTTGTAAAATTGTTTTAAACTTTCGAATGTGTGATAGTAGTTGCAGTTGTTGTTTAGTTAACTTTAACTTATAATAAATAATTAATTAATTGTTATCGTGAGTGTAACTTTTAATAAAATTTAAGAGTTTTCAATACCAATAGTAATACAGAAATTGGCGAGAGTTTTAAAGCTTTTTCGCAAATCATTATAAGAAAAAATCAAAACGATACAAGAAAATGAAAAGTTCTCAATTGGTTTCTTTAAATCTTAAGATCTTCGTTGTACAGTAAAAAGTAACGTAGCTGTTTTTAGCTAGGGTAATTTTTTTAATAAATTAAAAATACCTTAATACAAAATCATCAGCAATACAAATATAGATAGAGATATTTATCAATATTTTTTGCGTTCGTAATAACTAGGTATCGTAGAAGAACACTTGAAAATTTAAGCACCGACGTACCTAGCTTAAAATTTTCCTAAACTAATTATAATGTTCATTATGATGTAGACACTTTGTAATGTAAATGCGAACCTTGCAAGAAACGTTTGGCGAGAAGATAACGGCACTAAACGGATTCCTCCGGAGCGTGCCCAGCCTCCCACTCGTACCTTGGTGTTCGCCCGCAGTATGTAAGGACATGAAGCAATGTTAATTTTAACATTATTAGCGTAATTAGAATTTTATTCTTAGGTGTAGGTTTTCATCTAGTCGCGTTCATATTGTAAAAGCTAGGTATTAACTTTTTCTCATTAGCTTGGTAATAAAAAGGCGTTAATATATTTCCGCTGGTCACAGTCAATTGTCCGCTTGCCTCCGCGAGTCGCACGCAGCCCCCGCGCCTCGCCGCCTGTCTGTGCTCGCCAGGCCACGTCTCATCTGTTCTAGGATAAGTATGCCGCCGGCCTCCTCGTGAGGCTGCGTACCTGACACCAAATAATGTTAATCGTAGTGATTGGATTGTGTCGACAGGTGGACACGCGTTCGCACAAGTCGCCCTGTGGCTCGGGCGGATCTACTTTATATAGAGTTAGCGTAGAGTTAACCAGACTCGTAGTTAGCTTTCGGTGATCTCCGTTTTTCAGATTTTTTCTCGATCGACTATATTACAAGGGGCATTATTCTGTCACTAGTAATTACTGTAAGTGTCCCGTGTTCAAATGTTAATCGGTCGCCGATCTGTGCGTAACGACTTTAAATAAATATCACATTCTTATCGTTAAATGCATAGATATTTTCATAACCGATAGTATGCGTATTGTTATTGGATTGCTAATTTTTGTATAAGTACACAATTAGTATAGTTTATATACTTATGTGTCAATTCTTATAGTGTTTTATTAAAATAACAAATAATAGCTGATAAGTGTTAAAAGTAAACCGTGGAGCAGTGATGTTCAAACTTATCGGTCGGAACCGAAATACTCGTATATATTCAGACTTGTACTCTTCAATAGTAAACTATCATTGTAATATGTAACCAAGTTATCTATTCGGAAAGTTATGATTAATCTAATCCAAACTAATTATTAGGTCCGCTGCAAAATTACTGTAAAATTCAATTGATACCCTTTCTGAATTCTCCTCGTTTGTGAATTTATGAGACAACGAACATACAAATAATAATTTTAAGATGCATTGAATAAACACCTAAATTAATATTTTAAAAAGCATATTTAAGACAGGTTTTCACAATTATAGCACTTCCAACTTCGGCAGTTGTCCGGCCGTGTCTCTCCGCTAATAGTTTTACCGCTAAATCCAAATACCTTAGTGAAATGTATGCTTACTGATTCTCTTATACCGAACTGAATTCTACGGACAGACAGAAGTTTTAATTAAACCTTCGAAGCTGGTCGTTCAAACGGTAGGCTCGCTAGACTTGAGTCGGTAGTTCTAATCTTCGTAAATTAACAATTGTGCTTTGTTCCCTCTTACTATTTGATGTTGCTTGGCGTTGGATGATGTATAACATTAAATATGTATTCAGAGTTTATAAATTATTTTAATCATGTTGTTTTTTTATTTATACATGTTTAGTTTAGTTGAAAATGTTGAAATAGATTGAAAGTTACTGTTCAAATATTACTTTCTTGTATTTATATTTATACATAAGTATTAATGGATTTGTATTTATAATCATATCCTCCTTTTATAGTACACATTTCCTTGTAATCTTCTTGTAAAGGAACATTAACACACACCCGATGGCATAACGGTTAAATATTGTATTACGAATTAACAATGGGGGGTTCTGAACAATTGTAAACTTCAAATTAGATTGGTTTTATAGTCATATTCTGTACGTAGGTTATCAATCTGAAGTTCTCTCATAATTATAAAATAAACGGTGTTTTCTGCTGTAATGGTTTTTTCTTTTCTACCCAAACACATTATCATACTTGTTTATGTAATGTAATTAAATAATCCTATTGTCGTCGTTAGAGTTATACGCAGCATAAAATCGTTCACTACCCCTGTGGCAAAATGTCTAACCGCTTGCTGTTTAATATGGAGGTACACCGTGAGGTCAGAAAATTGTTGCTGATGCTGAGTAAGCATTCGGTTAGTGGCAAGATTTTTTCGAACCCGGCTACCTAAGAATAACCTAATCGCCATTCTACATTGTTCCAGTTTTTAATAAGTATAAGAGGATTCTTGAAGAGCACACTTGATTGTCATAATTAACTCAAACTTGTTGTTTATTAAGATCAAATTTATGAATAAATTGTATAACCGAAGTTTTTTCATAGACTAATTCCAAGTTTTATCCAATTTTTAGCTTGCTTTATTACCCTGGCTAAAATTCTGTCTTATTTATTACACATAAAAATAAAATTTCTGCTATAAGTAGCCTTTTTATCAAATCTATTTAATTGAAAAATTCAGAATTATTAATTATCATTAATAGGTGAATACATACAGTGAAATTTAGCATACTTTATTAGCCTTTTCTGGTGGTAGATTACTGCTGCTGGAGTTTGTACGGGAAGTCTTGCCGCGTGAATTTCTACCGCCAAACACTAAAATGTAACAAATTGTTTTCCACTTGGAAGTGAGTAGTGTCCAGTGGAATTAATAGGTAAACGAACTAATATTTTGTCTTAAGGTGATAATCACATTGTGATGAACGGTTTACTTTTCATCAAATTAAAAGTTTACTTGTCAACTTGTCATATGGAGCTGTCAGTGTCACTGTCAGTGTTTTGTTAGTGCGTTGTGAGATATATTTTCGAATTAATTCCATACCTTCCTATAACTTTATTATTATAAATACAATAACTTAAGATGAATGCTCCGCCCACATTTGAATCATTTCTTTTATATGATGGTGAAAAGAAGTAAGTCTAGCTTTCTGTATTGGGATTTTATACAATGAGGCCAAATAATATATACATAAAACATCGAAAAAATAGCGAGCGTGTACTCTAACACAATAGAAAGTAATATTTACCTTAAAAAATTATATATTTTTATTACGGAATAACCTACATATATATATATCTCGTAAAAAATGTTCACGCAAAGTTTAATGTTTTGTGGTCCATAAATTTTACAATATTTTTCTGTCATAAAATAATGAGTAATTTTTTCACCATACTTTAATTCATTATCTCAACGGATGGATGTCCTCTTTTGAACATAGGCCACTTGTAAAGAGAACTAACTATTCATAATCGCTTATGGGTATTAATCAATGTTTTAACTGTAAACAACTTTTGTTTACTATATGTCTATTTATGGTTTACTTACATATTTTATTTCAAACAATTTTTTTTACATATAAATATAATAGTTTAAAACTATGATTATGCTTTCATACACAATGTTAAATGAAATATTACTTATTCATTATAATATTACAGAGTTCAAAAAGAGGAAGATACAAAAGTCACTAATGCTGCTATATTTACTGTAAATAAAGAAGATCATACACTGGGTAATATGATTAGGCAGTAAGTAGAAATTATTAATTACTTTTAAATATTAATTGTCTGGCAATAACCTGTTTCTAAAGTTACTGAACTTCTTTCCAATGTTCAATTTGTTAATGATATTTTCTGTATAGTACCAATACAAAACTAATATAGAGTTAATGCTTTGCCACAATAAATTTGACGATTTAAAGTTGCAGTGCCAATTTCAATTTTAAATAATGGTTTGTTTTGTTTTAGCCAACTCTTAAAGGATCCAAAAGTACTATTTGCTGGTTACAAAGTTCCTCATCCTTTAGAACATAAATTTGTTTTACGTATTCAAACTACATCAGATTATACACCACAAGAGGCATTTATGAATGCATTAACTGATCTCACATCAGAGTTGTCACTGTTTGAAGAAAGATTCAAGGTATGTTTTGTATTTAAAATTAATTGTATTTTGAATATCAATTTTATTATTTATTTCAATGTTTTCAATAAATGAAATATTTAGTATTATTTATAGTTAACAGTAACTGTTATAAGCTTGTATATTCTTTTGTTGCAGGAAGCAATAAAAGAAAAAAAAGATGGATTGGACTAAATATTAATTATATTAGTTTTAAAAGTTTTACATTAAATAACTATCACCAAAATAGTTTATTTCTAATTTTTCCTATGTAAGTGCTCATTACCTCCTTACCATTCCCCGTTTCCAAGAGGTTGTTGTATGTCTGTCGTATTAAAAAAGTAAGTAAAGTATCAATGAATAATTTACTTTATCTCCAATTTATGTTTCTCTTTGTTTTTAGTAAATATGTTATAGGAGTGAACAAAAATTAAGTTAAATTTAGAAAGGATCAGCTTGACTTCAAGATGGCCTTTTAGGTTTTTATTACAAAATATATTGATTGTTATAATTTTGCAAATCTATATTGAGCGGTTAAATGTTATTAAGATGATTAATCATCATTTTCAGATTACAACAATTGTAATCAAGGACCTATATATTTTTTGCTGATTGCTGCAGATATCAATCAGTGACTTTAGGCCACCTGAACTAGGTATTTCGATGGTAGCAATTAGCAACTTTCTGAGGCCAAAATAGTTATATATATATTATTATATAACTATTAACTCATTAAATGAAATTACTTTTATCAGTAATAAACGACAAGAACCAAGGCCTGTGTTGAGTATTAAACGACATTTTGTTATATTAATGGTAATGTTGATTGAAAGACAAATATTTTAAATGATTTTATTGTGTTTATAAAAATTTTCATATAACATTTTACGGTGATCATTTGATTCATAACAATATACTGTTACGGAGATGCAATACAGGAATAATCATGATTGTGATTGAATTTAATAAGTGTGCTAAGTAAGAACGTTTCTCAATGTGCGTTATATCCAGATAACGCGCAAGAGATAACAGAAATAATCACCTATTTTTATTAAAAATAACATGCTCCATCGAAAACCTGGTTCAAATGAATTTATCTTATGTACAAATATTTCCCTAAACATCAACTACAAAACAAATCATAACCATAAATAGTAAACAATAAATAATACTCGTAGCTGAGTAACAACAAACAACGGTAACGTTAAAACTATTAAAAAATAAATAGAGACGTTAATAAGTTTCTTCTTCATCACAGTTCTCCGTGGCATGGCCGAACACTAGAACAGAAATGTTTAATTAGAAATTATGGCAGTAAAGGGACGCGCTTGTTAGAATAAGTTCCAGTTGTGTTTTCACCAATATTGTTACTAGAGAAATTAGTTTTTACATGTTATATTTCATGATGACCACTAAGCCAATATCTTGCGGTAATAATGCATAAAAACGTATTAATTATTTACAAATTGTATTATGGCATGACTAGTAGCTAAGAGCATGGTTTAAAAAATAGTTTCACCTTCGCATATATCGCAGTAGGGTCTCTGCGGCGGAGGGACGCGGGTGGAGGCGGGGGGCGGCGGCGGCGTGGCGGCGGCCTGCCGCGGGCACTCCTCCGTGTCGTGCTCGTCGAACACGTCGCAAATGTCGCAGAAGAGACGCGGCGCGCGCGTCTTCCGGCCGTTACTGTGATAATACAAGACATATTTACATTTATAGTTTTGAGTTGGACGGTTGCGCCACAAAGTAGGACTGATCACTGTGGAGATATCTGATGGAGGTCTATATGCAGCGCTGATCGTGAACAGCTAATGAAGATTACAATGATCTCAGTCGTGAACTTTGTATAAAGATTAAAATACAGAGAACATGTAAAAAAGTAAGACTCACAAAAGTGGAGGCTCGCTGGGAACGGTACCACCTTCCAGGGCTTGAACTCTAGCCATTAGTTGTTCGTTCTTACGCTGCATGTCGACTATAACTGAATTCAGGAAGCTTACTTGACCGTCTATCATTTCCTTTTCTTCGAGCATCCTGTTTTATAATAAATTAAGTTAGAGAAAATCGTAAAGGATGCACGAGTACCAATAATGGTCACCCCTACACTATATGGGTATATTAGTCAGGTAGAGAGAGAAAGATATCGTTGGCAAGCAAACTATAATAGCTACAATATAAATAGCTCACGTCGTGGTAGTGTTATCGCCTTGCCCTAAAGTTCCCATGGCGTTGTTGTTATCATTTTTATCGCGCACATTACTTGTCATAGAAGCAAACTCTTTCTGCAGAACAGCTTTTTCTCTTTCAGCTACCTCCGCTCTAACTTTATTGTTCTGCAAATTTAACATAAAATTTTATTACATTATATGTGCCATCAAATCAGTTTCATGCCGTAGGCGCTGTTACCCATTGACGAGATGCGGGTTCGATCCCCACTAAATATGAGTTTCTAGTAAAGAAAAACAGCAAGCAACCGATATGTTAATAAAATCAAAAGTATTCGCAGACATGATATCCGCCACGATTCTTGCGCTTAGCCAGAGCTGTGAATAATAAAGTCTTGATAAAATGGTTATTGGCAAAAACTTCACTTGCTATCGGGTGATCACTTCGACATATAAAAAACGTCCTAATAAATGTAAAGTTAACAGAGCCCTCTTTTTATATACAAGTAAATACGATTTTTCTTCAGAATTTAGGTTATTGGATATTTTGTTACCTTCAGTTCTCCCTGTAATTTAGTTATGATGTCGTCTTTTTGTCTCAAATCGCGGATTTTATTTTCAACTTCTAATTTTAGATTGTTAATTGTTATTTCGCTGTTAGTCAAAACTTCGTGAGCAGATTTTCTCGCAGCTTGTAATTCAATTGTAAGTTTTTCTAATTTCTCATCTTTACTGTCATCGCTAGTCTGTTGCACTGTCAGCAATTCTAATTTTTCGGATAATTCTAATTTTTTGTTTTCCGCTTCCGTAAGTTTGATTTTGAGGGCATTCTGTTTTTCCATTTCTTCTTTTAGTTTATCTTTAGATTCTTTAAGCTGTTTCTCGTAATCACTTATATGATTTTGTAATTCGTGACGAATGCTTTTATTTTCCTTTTTGTAAACATCAAATTGTGCTTTAAGTTGATTATTGAGATCTTCGTAATTTAGTTTCTGCCCTTCATTGATATTTGTAAGTTGCTTTATATCGTTTTCAGATTTTGCTAATAACTCTTGTAACTCAGTAACTTTTTTTTGGGTTTCTTCAAGATTTTCTATTTGTTTTTCTTTCTCTGTTATTTGAGCTCTTAACGTTTTTGTTTCATATGTAAGAGATTCCATCTCATTTTTGTGCTCTTCCTTTAATTGTTCATTTTCTTTTTGCAGTATTTTAAAAGCTTGCTGCATATCATCAGATCCTGATTTTAAGTTATCCTTTAATTTTAACAGTTGCATTTGATTTTCCTCTATAGTTTTATCTTTGTCTTCTACTTTTAACTTTATGTCTGCAATTTCATTTTGTAGTGTTTTAATTTTTTCTGCTCCCTCATTAATTTGTTGAGCATGCGCCTTAATTAAAATTTCCTTTTTCTCTACTTCTTTAGACAGATTGCTTGTAACGACCATGTTTTCATTCAATTTAGTTACAGCGTCTTCTGATTTCGCTCTTAACACTTCAAGTTCAATTGAAGCATCGTTATACTTTTTCTCCAAAATTGTTTTTTCGCTGGAAATTTTCAATAGATCTATTGTCAATGTTTCTACTTGATCTAACTGTTCTTTTAACATGGATCCTTCAGCAGAAGAATTCTGTAATAAGTTTTCATATTTTTGTTTTAACGCCGATGTTTCTGCTGCTAAATTGTTATATTGTTCTTCTAACTTTTTCTTACTATCAGTAACTTTAAATAACTCTTCCCTTGCTATTGCTAATTGGCGATCTTTTTCAGAAATTAATTCAACTTGAGACTTTACATCAATTTCAAACATATCTATCTTTAAAGTGAGATCTTTTACTAAGTTTTGTTTTTCTTCTAAAAGTTCCTTTAATTTCTGTTCCTCGATTTTATATATGTTTAACTCATCGTTTACTAAAGATAATTGATCTTGAATATGAATTATTTCTTTTTCATGCTGAGTAGTTCGGTTATTCATTTGTGCAGTCATATCATCTAATATTTTTTGTAACGAATCTTCGTGTTTCCTTGCTTCTTCGAGTTTATTATTTAAATCATTTTGTGCTTCAGTTAGTTGATCGACCTTCTCTATTAGTTTAACTTCAGATGTAGCACCCTCAGCCTTCAATACAGATACTTCTTCCTTGTATCTATCGATTTCCATCTCTAACTTTTTACGTATTAATTCATATTCCACATTTAACTCCTGTTCTTTCACTTTAAGAGTTTCTATTTCTCGTTTAAGAATTGAATTTTCATCCAAGGCCAAATCAGTTTGGTTTTCTAGTTCTTTAATGCGATTGTTAACTGCAATTTCCTGTATTTCTAATTCTTTTATTCTATCTTCTTGTGTTTTTTGTTTTTCAATATTTTCATTTATAGATTCTATCAAACGACTACGTTCAACTGAAAAGTCTTCTTGTAATTTAAATATTTTTTGTTTTAATTCTTGTTCTACCCGTCCATAATTATTAGTGACTTCCCTATGTTTGTCTTTTAGATCTTGCAACTCTTTCTCTGTATCCTTTAAGTGTTGTGATAATTTATTGAATTGTTCATTTGAATCTGTGGATTGCCCTGTTAAATTCATATATTCATTTTCTACTTTTTCCTTCGATATCTGTAACTCCTCACATTTTTCTAAGCTACTATTCAGTTGTCGTTTCAGTTCCCCAATTTCTAATTCCATAGTAGACATTTTCTCCTTAAGTTCATTATTAACTTGAGTCAATTCATCAATAGACTGCCTCAGGCGTACGTTTTCTTGTTTCAATGCTTTTAACTCATCTACATTAAGAGAAAATTGCGAATTAAGTGTATCTAATTCGACTTTACTTTGATCTAAAGCTAATTTATGAGTTTCAATTTCTTTCATTAGTTGTTCTATTTTTGAGTTGCGATCATCAATCTCTTTTTTATGTTCCTCTGCAATTTTACTGTGCTTGATATTAAAATTAGCGGTAGCTTGTTCAAAATCATCTTTAAGCCTTATTATCTCCTTATCTCTTTCATGGAGAGTTTGCTTGTAACCATTAATTACTTTTTCATTTGAAGAAATAGATTCATTTGACTCGGAAAGCAGTTTTTCGTATTCTTTTGTTTTGGATTGTAGTCCCTGTTGTAATTTTAATATTTCTGCTTTATTCTTTTCATTATGCTGCGAGACCTCGTTCAAAAAACTTTCGTATTCATTTACTTTTACTGTCAACTCTTCTTTGACTCGGTTAACTTCGTCTTGCAAACTCTTACATATCATTTCTTGTTTTTTCTTTATATCTTCCAACTGTTCTAAGTCTAATATCTTAGCACTTAATTCCATTTTCAATTTTGTAATTTCCTTATTAAGACTGACTTCATGTTCTTTACTTGATCCCAAAACTGTAATAAATATATGTATAATATAAAAAAGACGTTCATTAATATATATTTACATGAACAGGTTAATTTAATATAAGAAATAGTATTACTAACCTTTATTCAGTTCTAAGCTTTTATCATCAAGGGCAGCTTGGAGTTGAGTCATTTTAGTATTGAGGTCTATAACTATTTGGCTATTTTCTTTATTAAGTCTCTCCACATTCTGTTTTTCTACGTCTAGTTTTGACTCTGCTAATTGTAACTTGGCCGTTAATACAGAGACTTGGGTTTCAAATTCTGTTTGAGCTATTGCAATTTTAGTTTTTGCCTCATTGAGTGCTTTATCTGAATCTGCTTTTACACGACTTAACTCTTCGGACATGCTCTTGCCCAGAGAGTCTTTTTCACATTCTTTCTCTTTCAATAACGCATATGCTTCATCTAACAACTTTTGCAATTCTGATGATAATGCTGAAATTAAAAAGTAACGCAATTATTTATAAAATTGAATAGAACACAGATTTGGTAATGTTTAGAACAGACTACTGACTATGTGCGGCAGATAGTTCTTCTCTATGTTGTTCAGCCATGGCGGCGATTTCTGTGGTACGTTGGTCCTCAAGAGTTTTTAACGCAGCTGCAGTAGTTTCAGCTCTGGCCGCCTGGAGTGCTACCTCAGCTTCAAGTTCACGAATATGTTTTTCCCTAACAGCTTTCTCGTGCTATAATTATTAATTTAACATTATTTAATAACTTGAAATGTTTAAATCAGTAATTAGGATTTAATCAATTTTTAATAACAATCTTACCTCCATTGCTTCCTTATATCTCTGAAAATGGAAGACAAATATGTTAGACAATCAATGAAAATAGGGGAAAACAATCAAGTTTCGATAATTACGAGCAAACGAAACAACAGCTGAAATTGTACCACTAATGTAGTTAAAATATAACAAGTTAATTTGTAAACATATCTTTTGTGGAAATTAAAATTAGGACTTACATTATAATCTTCACGGTTAATGTTTTCTTCTTCGTTTCGGAACATGAGATCTTCCACTTTTTGTCTTTCGTCCTCCAGCATTTTGTGGAGCTTATCCAATTCGACTTTAAGTTTCGCATTTTCTGTGTTCGTCTGGAATAATTTTATTTAAATACGTTTTATATAGAATGTTTTTTATGTATAACTTGATTGATTTTACAGGGACTTTACCGAATAAAGAGCTTATATGAATATGGCAAGTAAAGCTTGCTTTGTATATAAATGGACGGTTACCTGTGTTGCTTCCTTTCTAATTTGTTCTAAAGCGCTCTCGGCTCTTTCAGCCTGAAGGGACACTTTAGCTACCTCGGATCGCTCCAATTCCCTTTCACGCATCAACCGCTCTAGATGGTGTTGTTTTTCTCGTAATAATTCCTGTTTAATAAAAAATAAATATCATTAACAAAAAATGTAATGTAACTACAAATAAATTTCAAATAAAATAATTACATTGTTTTACGTAAAAGAAATAATGTTCCATAATAAACCATTTTCTAAAATTAAGTAAATATACACGTCTTGTTTAAGTTTAAGTATTTATATTTGAAATTTAACATTAATTAACATTAGCATAAACATTAACTAATATCTTTAACAAGGGACTTTTAAGTGAATAATCAAATAGTTTATGGGCTAGAATGCAAATAATGTAAATAATTTTACAACAAATCATTAGACGCTTTATATTTAATTACATATAATCACATGTATAATAAGATTAAAAATTCTTGAATCTATAACAAAACAATCAGCCTCATTAGACATACATTGTTTTATAATTGGCTGTCAATTAGTTGACATCATGAAGCAACATGCTAATCGATGGCTATAAGCAGCTCACTTCGCCACACATATTTGGTCAGCAGTGAACAAAGTTGACATCTACCGCATAATAATAAATATTGCTCAAGAATTATTTAATCAAAGATGCAACCCAATAATAATTACCATCATAACTGTTACTTGTTCATTACATATATAAAATCAATATCAACATTTGTTAAGTACAGCAACAATTAGCACCAACAAAAATAACTACTTATAGTGAGACTATTACAAAATGTTTAAAACATAAAAGTTTAAATAAAGTTTAATTAGTTTTCCAATACAAATACTATTAGGGTTTTTAAAAGATTACTAAATCTATAAATCGTTTTATTTATTAATAATAGATTAGTTAGAATTTAATATGATAGGCATTATAAAAGCATGAGACATACATGACATCAAATGTAGTGGAATTATCATAAGGACAGGGTTTTTCCGAATCTTCCACCTTTACATAAATCTACTGCAATAGTTATGCTGTGTTTCGACTGCCGATAAATAAAACCTCGTATATTCTTTCCGTGCAAATATCTTAAAATTTAACTTAACATCAATTGAAATCATGTATTTTGAATTCATTGATTATAAAAAAATATAAACAATTTTAAACTTTAATGATTTCTACATATATGTAGAAAACATTTAAAAAAAGTGTTACAGTAGCAAATACCTTAATAAATTAGTTTGATGATAGCGTTACCATAAGCTATGCATATTTCTGGTTATAAATAAATTATCTTTATCAATAATTAAAAATGATGACTGCAGTACATTGTCGACTTTCACGTTCTATCAGGCGGTTCACAGATTTCGATACGAGATAAGAAAAAAAATGCTGGTTGCTATATTTATATATGAAAAAGACAAAGTGGATCGTAAAAGCTTAAAATTATACATACAGGCAATTTTTAATTACTGTTTTTACAAGTTAATATGTAATCATACTTATATATTACAAGAACTTAAAGTATAAATCTTCTTGTCGTATCTCTTCATATCTTACAGGCTGATGTCAACTCCGAAAATAGTCGAGTTTCTTGTTTTACAATAATAAAATAATTACCTTATTTCTTTAATAATTATTCTTTTCTTGACTTTGAGATATGTTAACTTTAATAAATCAATTCATTTTTATAGTTCCAGTACTAGTCAAACAGGAATAAAGCTAAATATCCAAACTAATTCTTGGCATCAAAAATAGACACTAAGATAGGCGTATAATGAAATCAAAACTAGTAAATACGAAATAGTTCTTGATTGTGTATATAAATATAAGCAAACCTGATTAGTAATTTTAGAACTTTAGTAGAGTACCAAAATAATTATTAATAATCTATAACCATGTCAATGCACCAATGTTAAAATATATAAAGGAATATTTGCAGTTTACATTTACGAGAATTTTGTTAAGTGTATAAGTTGACGAATTGACGTAGTCTAAGCAAAACAGAGACACGTTAATGTTTGATTAAGTCATGTTTAATATAAGGTGTTTACGAGTCATTCTGAGAAGTTACAACATCGAGAGCAATGAGTTAACTCCTCGCATTAACGCCCACCCACACCGATACGGTTTCTAGTCGCACATCACCAAAACTCTGTCAACTCTAGTTCTGTGCTTGTTTACACGAATAATTTGATATCTGTCAATAATTTACTATAAAACAACTTCGCTTCGATACTTATTAAATGATCAATATTGATTTCTGCGAAGTGTAACAAGTGATAAGGGTAAATAGTAAACATATTCTCTTTCTTCATAAAAATCATATATTATTATAAACTAAGAAAGGCCATTCGTATGAATTAACCGTCAGTGGGAGAAATAATATATATATGTAATTGTACTAGTTTCGAGCATTTTCGAAATCGTTCTTTTATATACAACAGAAAACAAAAACCAGTACTACCCACGACATACAAAACCGGACAAAGATAATCAAGTATTAGTTTTAACGAATGTATGTACGAATAAAATCAATAAATTTTAACAGCCAATATTTACTAAACATATTAACCGGAATGACATTGAAAAGTGACACAGAACGATAGCATCTTTATAAAGGTCAATAAAAAAAACCAGTACAGGTCTGTTCTAGCCTTCTGAAATAAATTAAAACTTACTCTCTTATGCTCATTGATGACGTTTATAGCCATTATGGCATTAGTAGAATCATTAAGTGGTATAAGATTAAATAATTAAAAAAATTTGATTCCGTTAAGGTCTAACTCAACGATATTAAATTCCGTTATAACCTATATTTTTGTTAACATTTTAAATAAATTTTATAACAAGCATTTGTATTTTCAAACTTCTCTCATATTTGATATTTAAATATATATTTTTTGCTACGCATTCAGTGATTATTAAACGCCGTTTTCAACACGTTAATCAATACGTATAACTTTTATTTTATATGTATAACTTTTATTTTAGTTTTAGCTAACAATTAAAATAGTAATTTTACGACCGTATTCGAATTGTCCTATTAAGCGTAGAAGAGAGGACCCAAAACAATTTATACGTGCAGTTACAAAAAAGCAATAGTATAATTAATGTAAGAATTTACTTTCGTAGATGATCATAAAAAAAACATTCTCAAGCGTTGCTGTACAAGATATATTTAATATATTAAAAAAAAAACACTAAATTTGAAGCATCGTAGATATTATTACGTTTATACTGTCTAGGTAACTATGTAGATTAACTATAGCTCGCCGAGTCCAGGTCCACAAGCCCTGGGGTCGATAAAGCTTTTATGGTCGTAAATAGGACCAAGGCAATATCATCAATCGAAAAAAAACCCGTAAATCAATGATTATTAAGGGATAGTCCGATTACGTCACTAATTAAACGCAAATATAATTTAGAGTCAACAACAATATGTTCAACTAAAGATTTAACCATTATAAAATAGGTTTTATATACAAATATTATTTACAGAAGCGATTAAGGCAACCAATAATAATCACTTTAAGATCGATTTTCAATAAAGCCACCAGTCGATTACAAATTGTCAATTATAATTTCTTGAAGTCAGACGCAAACTGAGTAATTGCCTTGAACCTTGGGTGCAAGTATGATATTCTCGGCATCCAAACACCGATACGTGAATACAAACATGCGATCGCACAAACCAATCATACAGCATTAATACAATAAAACCACAACAAGTTAGTTAATAGTAGTACTTTATTACGCCGCAAATACAAAGTAGGGTAGAACAATAAAAAGAAACACCACACGTCGAACATACTTTTATTAAAGTTACTTAAGATTTACTTGTATATTACGATTAACATTAGTATTTTAACCTTAAACCTAGTATTAAGGTTCGTATAGACACAAATTAAATGCTTTTAATATGAAAAGGAGGGTAAGTTAGATTTCTTAATAAAAATTTTATTTGTAAATTTATACAAAGCATATTTTGCTGAAGTTACATTATCCAAGAAAGCATTAGCGTGTTGAAAAGTCTATGTAGTTCTTAGCACTAAAATCTACTATCTAATTTAAGTAATAGTATATAGTAAAATGAAAGTATTTAAATGAGTCTTAAATACATGAATATCATCAAATCTTACAGGCACTGGTATGTTTATAAATAATAACAATATATAAACGTGTTTCCATTGCACCCAAATAAATATGGCAAATATGTACTAATTTTTTCTCAATAAATTATGCGAATGATTCCGAAATCAGATATCACAGTTTTAGCCTTTGATAAACATCAAAAACTACTTTATTCATCATATCTATCACAAATGTCACAACGCCCCAACCTGTAAACAGAAACTGGTCTATTATGGAACATGATTTTTGTACTTTACTGTGCATAATAATTGTAGTATAATTAAGTTAATCAACATTATCTTTAATATTAAAGAATTCCTGAAATATAAATAAGGTTTTAATATTAACTTTATAAATTGTATTAATGAAAAAGTTTAGTAAACAAAGATCACTTAAAACAACATTCGTTGTTAAAACTATAAGTAATTATTATCAAAAATGTAGATCCAATATAACAGCGCGGTAGTCGGGTTTTGTCACCATGCGCTTAATAACAAAACAAAATTACAAATCATTCTGCGACTTCTCAAAATTTTACAAAATAACAAATAACTTAAAAAACGAGTAAACAGTGTACTTAAATATTTTAACTATTATAAAGTTTAAACTGAATATACCAATGAAAAAAGAAAAAGTTAAAACGTCTTTTTATTTAAACAAGCCGCAGAATATTTTTTTTTTTTGATATTAAGCCCACGCGTGAACTATTTCCGAATCCATCGAGTCACATAAGTGGGTTCCGGCCGTACGTCATGGCTTAGCGTTGGTGTAAAAAAATATCCTGATAATCACCACATAACTGGATAAGTGGAAACCACTTTAGGAAAGTCTATTCCCCAACAACGGTGTAAGATATACAGTGTTCTATTAACACTAGTTTGTCTAAAGATGTTAAAGGTTTTTTGTGATAAAATTTCATATAATTTCTTTGATTTTAACATATTGACATTATCTACATCTCTTTCCGATACGTTAGATCATACTTAAGAATCCGGAAAATTCTTTCCAACAAAATTATTATTTGGTACATCTACTATTAAAGTCTGATAGTAAGTTGTGACGTACAACCATACCACTTAAATGTACGAGTCCCACCGTGTCCACAGAGTGGGCACCGACGGCTTACCGCGCTGCAATAGTGGGATACTGTACCTGCAACGCGTTCTTGGCGCTGACGGGCGTGGATGAGGCTCGCGGACCGACACGCTGCCGTGCCGTTAGTCACAGTGCGTACGCGCAAACAAACATGGGGGAAAACAACAAAACAACACCCGTTAACGCACTCAATTCCCACTGCATCTATGTCACTACTGGACCTATGGGCAAGCACCGAACAAGTACCCAAAAAACCTGTGCACGCAGGACACGATTTGTTTATACTAACAATCAATGTTATGAAAGATGGCTACAAAATTTCGCAAATTATAGGAACTTTTTTTGTTACTAGGCATGTTAATTTTACTATTTATTATTCCAGATTATTCATCTTTAACATTTTGAAATCTGATCTTGCTGCGTGCATAGGTTTTTAATGTCGAAATTTTGATGTGCGTCCAATTTGAACTAGGACGCAGTGTGGTGATCTCTAAGAATATTCGAGTAGCAATCGAATATGCGTTAAGGGTAATAGACAGTTGTTCTATTAAAAAGAATATTTTTTACATAACATACGGAACTCTAGTTAAAATATTTTTAATTGAACAACTGTCTCTAGTATTAGCAAATCAAATAATAGGCGTTTCCAAATCAATTAGTGTTCATATTTACTAATAATTGTAGTGTTTAAATGGACATGATTCTGAGAGGATTTTCAACAATAAATTTGGTAGCATTGTTTTAAATTGTCGCTTTATATTTTGATAAATAAGAAAACAATTGGTAACGTATTACCAACTTTAAAATCAAGCTCTAAAATTAGTAAAAATGCGGTCTTAAAAATAATATCACAGATGAAATCATAATAAGTTTCTATGACATGACTACGACAGTCTTAATAAAGTCGGTTTTGGACAAAGATAAAGAACGATCGAAATTTCAAAATTAATATATACTAAATGAAATAATAATTATAAATATAATGTGTGTGTTAAATTAATATAACGAATTAAAAATTATTTTTAGTAACAAACATTAAAACAAGGGCCAAACCAAAGGGGTGCCAACTACAAAAAAAAATAAAACCGATGCTCATGCAACAATAAGCAAACTTTGCACATAATAGTATTTCTCCTGCATCTCTTATTATGCATCTGCTGAATAATAGTTTTGGAATTATATAAGTCAAGGAAAGTAAGCTGTGTCAGGACGGACATTATCCAGAGGAGCTTCGCACATCTGAATGTCTTTCGGAACAATTGCTATCACATGATGAGGAACTATGAGTTCAAATATAAACTACATTGGGGTAAGTGAATTGGAAAGGAGAGACGCAGGAGAAATGGTAGCTCTTGCCGAAGCCGGAGAAGTGAGTGCGCGGCGGCGGCAGGTTGACGAATAAGTCGGCGGCGACCCCGCGGCTGGCCCTCGTCACGGCGGCCGGCCGGCCTGATACACGAACCACTTCGCTCCCACTCGCGCTGACAACACTAGAACCACTCGAATCGCTACGTCGTGACCTTTCAGAACGCGGACGCTCGAAACTCAAAACGCTCTCCGAACATCGCCACGACTTCGGAAGCGTTTCGCTCGACCAACGTCTAGCTCTCAACTCGTTGCACTTTGGATCTGATCGAAACACAAGGTCGTAGTAGACACGAGGCTGAGGCAGGGCGATCACGGCGCAGCGATCGCGTTCTACGTGCTTCACGAGCAACGTCTTGTCTTGGAGCTTCGGCGGCTCGGCCGACCGCGCGCGAGGCTAGCCTACCTGAGCGCCGAGCGATGTCACGCCGAGCCTCACCCCCACACGGGAAGACGCGATCGAAGTCCCCAACGAAGTCAGCGACTCGCGGGAGTTGGAGCGCCTCACGGGTGTGCCTCGCCCGTTGCTGTGGATTGCGCATGCGCCTGGTTTTCTATTCGACGGCGACTTTGAAACCTTCGAAATTGGTGCAAAAAGACCAAAACGCGGCGCACATTCGAAGTATCTGAAATTGTTTAAACAAATTACAAGAATCTAAGTTTGCTCTCTGGCAAAACATCCTACAAAACACCTATAAGCGTGTACATTTTTAACGACAACACTGAAAATTTATTGGTTTTCTAACAAACCTCTTCCCATCGACTGAACCGTCGTTCTTTCCAAGAGGATCATCGAGTTCAACACCACCCCAAACACCTGGTGCGAATTCAGTAACGCCGACGTAGCGTAAAGTTCCTGCTTTGCTGCCACGGCTGCTAGACACTATAACGCGATCACCAAGGCGGAGATCTCCATTTGTCGTGGTCGAAATCGATGCATCTGAAAAGACAAGTTAAATAAAAAAATATATCTATTTAAAAGAATTTGAAACTGCAGTAAAGAAACTTACTCATCTTACTGCTGACAATGCTACGCACGCTTCCATTGGGAGAGAGCGTACGCCTGGGCCTAGCGGCGCCGGAAGGTGGACGTTCGAAAACACTACCAGCGTCAGAAATAGGCGACGCATCATGAGGTCCATGACTTACAAGGGGTGTTCGTGTTAAACGCGTTAAGCGAGAAAATACACCGCGTTTCTCTGGACATTGAAAATATCGGACACCCGCAACGGAACCGTCATTTTTACCTGCAAACGATATTATATATGAGTGCCAATAATATTTTTTAAAAATCATATCTACTTTTTTTTATAGAGGTACAGGTTAATGCTTGATCACGATCCCACCTGGTGTTAAGTGAAGATGTGCTCTATGATGGTAAGGCGCACCTAGCAAATGCCTAATCACTCTTTTTTTAAAGACAAAAACGAAAACGATGTATTACCGATTGGGTCATCAAGTACTATTCCAGCCCAATCTCCGGGAGCAAATTGTGTTTCGCCAATATAAGCGATTTGACCAGGCTTAGTACCTCCCACCCAAACGCGCTCGCCGATTATGAAGCTATCGGTATCTTCTGTTAGTACAACGCTGTGATCTGAAAAGTTATAGCATGTAATTATTTTTGCCTTCTTCTAAGACATAAAAAATCTAAAACTTAGGTAAGGATTTCTAAAGAAAGTATGTCAAGCGCTGCACTTTATAGACAGCTGAATGAGCATATCCACTTTGAATTCCATACCCACTGCACGTACATATTTTACAAGATACACACGACTTGAATACCGTTGTATGCAATTGCATGGTCTATTTGACGGGCATTTACATCACGGTTTATACCTAATGTTTTGCATTTATTCTAGACTTAATCATTGTAATTTTTAAGAAAACCAAACTGCATTTGACTTAAATTATTTGAAACTATTTCTACCATGCTGATAGTTCATTCATGCCTATAGCTAGCCATATATCATTCTACCCCACTGCTTAACGTAATGAATTGGGCGATAGTTTTCAAAGCGTGTGTGTGGACGATCTACGAGAGCGTGAGCGACGTACAATAATGATGATAATCGTAAAATTTTAATGTCATACCCTAGCTAACAGTTGTGGCGTGTAATTTAAAAGCATTGTGAAATGTAAACTTACCTGAGGACCTCCTAAGCCCCGCCTCGCTGAGGCGACGAGGATGCTTTTCCCAGAGTGCGTCCATCGAAGTACCACTGAATGAGCTGCTAGCGGCTACGTATACAAGTGACACACACAAACATTAGCCACTACTAACCAGCGCACACCATGCTACTGACAACTGCTACATAAACACATTAACACAAATGTTTTTGTTTTTTTAAATTAAGTAATATTTCTTTTGTAAGTAGGGTTATTCGTATTATGTGTTCACAAAAAGTAATATTGACTAGTAGTTGACGATTTAAGATTTTTAATTTTTTTTCATAACAAATTAATGAAAAAAACTATGTGACAATGCCGTTCATTAAAGCTACTTCCTGACGAATAAGTCGTAGGTGTAACGGCCACCATGAACATTTGTCTAACATGCTGACACAAAAATATCCAGTTGTTTAAATTTGTTGTTATAGTTACATTAACCGTATCATGCGCTATTTAGGTTTTAGCTCCAAATCTTTTAACGTTATTTCTGTTAGAGTTATCTTCTTATATATTTTTTTTTTATATGACAATTGTGGCTGGTTAGGAATGCTGATTCTCAGTTCCGTCACCAAAGTTTGCAAGATTGAATGCAAATGAACGTAACATGCCTTCACCTACATGCATCACAAAGACACGTGCACAAACTTTAACCATATTCTGGTTTTTAAGATATTTAAAGTAATTTCAAACCAGTTATTTTACATTAAATGTGAAGATTGCGATCGTGTCGATATTGCTATGACCTGCTTGTTGAACGTAAACTAGAAATATCTGTAGGACTTACTAGATGCTTTTCTGAACGTGCGATGTCTATCTGGTCGACTGCTCGAGACCTCGTCTTCTTCTGCTTCAATTAAATCTGCTCCGCGACGTGCAGAAGCATAATTGTGGAATGTGATTTTAGATATGAATAGACTAGTAAAAGCAATGATATATAATGTGGATCATGAGACTGATGTGCGCAAAGCAAATCCATGCTCTCTTGCTCAGTTTCTAATCTTTGTATTTTAGATGCAACATAAACAAAACATACCTGATAAGTGCTTTCGCGAGAAGTCGTCACTCGATTTTCTTGTAGCCTCCGAAGAGCTGCCGTCTAAGACAACAAAAAATAACAACACGTAAAGCAATAACTAAAAACATGCCGACAAAAAAATGCTGGAAGTATGCGGAAACGAAACGAAGGTACAAAAACAGCTAATTCGATAAAATTACACAGCGAACGATACGACATGTAATATAGATGGAAAAATGGATGGATATTACACAATAAAATTAACTTTGCAATAAAGAAATTATAATTCAAAGTTTTATATCTTGCTATACAATAAATAAGTTAGTGTTAAAAAAATTTAAAACCTTATAATTTTAATTTAATAGTCGTCGCTGTTGGTGCACAGTGAGCGTATAAGTGTCGGCTGGCGAGGTCTGAGTCGTGTCCGGCACTGATCGACTCTTAGCCAATTAATCATCAGCGACAACTACGCAATGGTCGACCTTGCTGCTCGTGTGGGCTTGCGATTCATAATTCTTATGTAAAGCAGGCTCATCACGATCCCTACGACGCCTACATGTCTCACTCGACAATTGCAAATCTGTTGTAGTTACATCGCGTATAACTTCTGTATCTTTTTCACTTTTATCTTCTTTTTGATTTAATAATAGATGACCTTACTTCGTACTTAACTGTAAATTATTTATGTACTGTTATTAATGCATGCCAGTTTTTCTTGAGTAAAGATATACAATTAAAACGTTTAATAATGTATTATATTGTAAGATTAATGTGGCTGTAATAATGTTTTTTATGTCACTCTAAATGAATGTCCGTGAACAATTTACATGAGTACTTTTAATTTTCTGCATTAAATTATATTAACAATGAATTATCTCACAAAATCACATCCACAGTAAAGCATAGTAGGAACTATTAGTAAACTCTACCAGCTAAATAAATTCAAAATCCGGGGTAACAAATTCCCTTTCTGTATTCATATTATTTTGAATCTTTTTAAACCTTTTTATATCTATAAAGTTATTAAACTAAACTTTTTAAATACTCTTGAAATGATATTTACAAAAATCGTGTCAATGACATCTACAAATTTGTTAAAACGAAAACGCTTCCTGTGCTACAGGAAGTTTTTGTAAACTAAGTGACATTTCTTAAGCCTTTAATCAACTTTAAAAGAGTCAATTTGCATAACAAGTACATGTCTATTTATAAGATGACAGTTCCTATTGTTGTTGAAGAAACTCATAAAGTATAATTACAAAATTAGCCACTAACAATGAGTATGTAAATTAGCCAAAATATTTCAAGGCATAGATCCTAGGTAAGGAGTTTTAGTTACCCGCATAAGCCTGCTTGTTTTTTTTTAATATCCAAATTTATCCCAATGTTGCAAAAGTTTAGCTTAATCATTTTTATCTTAATTTTTTTTTCTAAATTTTATTTTTATAACAGAAATTTATATTGGAAGTTCCAAATCAATCGAAGGTTTATCGATACTTCTTGTATTCATTTGGACCACTGAAATTTCTTTATTAAAGTTTTGAAATTTCTTTAAAAGAACTATTGAGGGTATTAACATATATTATATACCGTTAGTTTTACCTGAAATTAATGTATAATACAATATATTTGGTATACTGCGAATGTAAGAAACAAAATAATGTAAAACAAAGGTTATTATAGTCTATATTCGAAACCTTGTTTACTTAAATCCATGATGTAACTTGTTATCAAGCACGACTATAATTTATCGAGTTTATTAACATTGGAGTATGATTTTGACCAAAATATTGGCAAAATGGAATAACATATAATTATACAAACTAAATTTTGTTTCTTTGTATGGCGTGTTTACATTTATATATATACAAATGTTTTGCTAAATTATAAAACTGTATTATATATTACAACAACTAGTTAGCATATAACTATATATTTTATATAGATACTGCACCCTCAAATCCTCTGCTCAATGCTATGGTAGACTGGGAGAATGCCTCTTGTCATTAAGTACGTCTTTCTGTATATTGTTTATGTGTCCAAATAAGATTTTTCAATAAATAAAATAATACATATAAGATATTTTGTACGTAGTACAAATTATTACATAGCTATAGATGACTTTCACAGGGTAGTTTAATTCGTCAATTGGGGACAATTACTCGATTCGTTCCCGTGTCATTGAAACGATGTCCTCGGCGATCGATGCAGCGGGCATATATTGCAAGAGACGGTAATTTTCAACGGCAATTATACAATCTACCAACTGCTAGTTGAAATTTTACCTACTACAACAAAGCCCACATAAAAACTTTTCTAGTTATGTGTATGTATAGTGTAAATTTTAATGAAGAATTCTGTTTCGATGAAATATGAAGTGGAAACACATTTAATATGAAAGTTATAAGCCAAGTATAACGTTGATGTGAATAATGTACATCACAGGTTAAGAGGCAGTGGTTCAGGAAAAGTCTGAAAGGGTGATCTAGTTCCAAAGCGATCTGACTTTGAACGAAAATACTAGGTGCGACCGAGTTGGCTATTGCATCACTACCGCAATCCTAACAAATTGAACACCGTAGGGAGCGGGCTCCTCAAAATCGATACTTTAGGCTGGAGTCTATATCTGTAACCTCGTTATACGAAACCAAATATATCGATTAAATGATATAAAGTGACTAATTGGTAATTATATTAGCCGATATGTTTAATAATGAAATTCTTATAAATATCATGATTCATATTCGTTTATAAAGACTGCGTTGTAAGACAAATAAAATATGAGTAAACAGTGTTACACAATAAAACGTAAAAGGTGTTTTGTGTTCTTTATTGCTACGTTTAAATCTATATGTGAGGTATTATAGTTATTGCTTTTTATACGACTCAAAAGTTATTACCTCCATCCCATATTACACTTCTACACAATGCATACATATCTGGTTAATATTCGCACATGATCCTACAATGTAGTGAAGAACGCAGTGTACATTGATAAAATTATCCACCACTTTTTATAGTAATAATGGCATTTATGTTAATTTAATGTTACATGTTATAATTTATGAATAAGTTGTTATATTATGTTCACAGTTCCTAGTAGCATAAATACATAAACTTAGATTTTACTACATGCAGAGCGGAGCTACGAAACTGCATATAACGGAAAATAGCTAAATGGCACTTTTTATGAGAAACTGTCTAGCTATATACTGATTATGATATGAGTAAAAGTATGGTTCTACGGCAGCGGTTACATCAAACAAATTGAGTATTTAATTATCCGCCGCCCTATAGGGCCAGTAGGCCTGCAATGGGTTAAGCAAATGGAACACGTACCATACAACGCGATAATGATTCACAATTAGCAGCATCCTCACCGCATGCTAATTGACCATTGTCACTGACACTAAATTGTGTTAATTAATTCAAAAGAAATGAGCTTTAATATATTTTTATTGATTTAGTAGAATCTTAATAAATTTTGTGGATTATTGATTATGATTTGCTACTATCATAAATTAGGGTCATAATAATTTGACCCGTGTTTATGATATTCAGCAGTTTGTACTATAGGGATTCTTTCTTAAGTACAAATTAAGTTCGTTCGTACTCTATTTATCGTATGTTATCTACATTAAGTAAATAATATTCCTTTAAAGTCATTACATTAACTGGTAATTAGTTTCTGTTGCCGAATTCTAAGTAGATAGTGCAGTCTATTTTTGCCGACACAGCATTGAGTAGTGAGTTCAAGTTTAAAGGGTAAGGGTACCTACTCTTTTATTTAATGTAGTACTAAAGTAATAAATTACTGTAGTAAGCTCTTAACTTTGCGTCTGAAAGCGACCTGAATTATCTAGTTTGTTACCACCACTTTGTTTTGAATAGTCTTATCAATGAATGAAAATTTGAAGGTCGTCTCGTCGATTAACATATTTTAAATTGGTATGTATACATAAGAATGCAGTGAATGCAGTTTGTAAAGCCGCAAGTAACGGTACCGGCTGCCATTTTTGTTTCTCACGCGCACTCGTATACCGCGGCGATTGTAATCGAAAGGGAACAAATAGTGTGCACCTCGCAACTGTAACCTCGACCGCTCCCGGTACAAATGTTAAGTTCACGTGAACTATTCTAACAAGTGTACATTGCTAGTGTTAATAATGCATTTCGCATAAGTCGGTAACGAGAATATAATAAACCAATATTAATATATTTGACTGAAAAATCTGTTTTTATTCTTGTTATGCTATCAAGATAAAACAAAGTTAAATAAATTAAATATTCATAAGACTTTTTGTTAGAAAGTTGAAAAACTAAAAAGAAATACATGTTTAAATATATATACAGGTTGTAAAAGAGCCTCTAGAAATGACAACTACAGCTTGACCTCAGTTTGTTATAAAATTCCTTAATACAGTAGTAGGTCAAGCTTTGTAAATGTACCTAATTATAAGTCCAGTACTAAAATTGTGTGTGTACTAAAATTTTATTCTTATTTAAAGATAAAGCTGTTTCGTATCCGTTTTCGTACCCTGTATTTACATTAAGTGATCATATGTCTGCTTTGCTGGAGACATAAGCTCTTGTTTCTTTCACTAAACAGAAGTTTACAAAAAAGTATATGTTCGTATTCGGAGGAAATTGTAGCTGATAGAATTCCTGGAATAACGAGATTTAATATCGTATGTTAGGGGCGACGAGAAAAATATGATGTTGTGTATGATCGTAACCAGCGTACCAGCGTTACTTTGTTAGGGGCTGCTGTATCACTTTAATATCGAATGGGACTCCCACTCGTCCCTTAGTCAATAAGGAAAGTTGTTAATATTTAATTGTGAATCGCTAACGTTTGGTAAAGAAATAAAAAATACAGCCGTGACGAAACACATTTGAGAAATAATAAATACGTATATAACACCGGATTTAGAGACAAAGACTAACGAGCAAAACGAAAAGCAATTTCCGTAGTGATCTTAAGCAATCACCTTATCTGATATGTTAGCACATAAGTAAACAAGATGAGTCAGGCGGTGTGCCGTTGCAACATACTCGGCGACGGGCTTATGAGGCATATACTTATGTGCAAAAGAAATCCGAAGTCAACTGTGTACACAGATCCTATAAGTATCAACGACGTAAAATCAGCTTCATAAGTTTTGCTTGCGTAGTTACTACGAAGAAGTGTATAAAATCGACTAATTATAAAAAAATAGCAATACCAAAATTAAAATGAAAATTTATTTTGGATATCAAGTGCTATTGAGGAGGTGTTTTAGGAGGATTTTATTACTATTAGACGCCAATGTCAACGTTTTCAAAAGAATGCAAAGTCAACATTTTTATTCATCGTAAGAATAATAGTTGACTTATTGAACGTCAAAAATGTACCAGTTATTTGTAAAAGAAAGGCCACCGACCTGAGAAGGACAGGCGCAAGTAACTCAGCAGGCTGTATTTAATTATTTTTTTTAAAAATTATGCATGCGTGTAAAACTATTTGTTAACAACAATCTTTCACCTTGAACTTGCGTGTGCGTCTTCAGCCAACACTGACGTAAGTGCCTAGTCAACAAAGCAATTTACACACCGCCTGAACACGAACGCCCCCGCGACCAAATGCCTGCTTATATATGATAAAATCAATTTTATAAAACCGCATCATTTCAACTCGTTTTAGTATTCACCAAGAACAGGTTTTTTTGCGGACAGCGTTTATTTAACATTTGATCAAACCAAACATTCATTAAAAATTCTTCTAAATAATATATTTTTTTTGCTTCAACTTCAAGGAGTATGACAAATATGATGTTGTAATGATAAGATAAAGGCATAAACAAAAATGAAAATGTTTTGAACAGCCGGCGTTTATCATCCCATACAATAATTTATTGATTTAAAAACTTTATTTGCACTTTATCCAGCAGTGGATTGAAAAAGACTGACGATGATGATGATGATATTTGCACACAGAGGTACAATAAGACGGACTTAATGCCAAAAGGCATTTTCTTCCAATCTACCATACGATTGAGCAGAGAACTTAAGTAGGGGTGCAATAGCGCGTATATTTTATATTAACGAAATATCTTAGATGTGTTCACACTTTTTTTTATAAACACCTACGAATAGAAGTAAAGAAACTTTTCTGACTTGAACTGTAAACTACAGTTCAAGTCAGAAAATGTTTACCGCTCGAATAACAGATAAGGCAAAACTGTAAAAGGCTGAAGAGATTATAATAATATGTATTTTATTAGTCATTTAAGAAAGTTTTTGTGTTTAACGTTATGGGATAATTTTTTCACGCAACCTTAAACAGGTCATTGGCATACCCATGAAACAATGCAACGTTATCGGCGAAGCAACAACACCGCATATTATGTGCACGAATGGACATAATTGCATGATAATAGGGAATTCTACTGATTTAATTATATGCTTTATACGACATCCGTGTACGAAGTACGTACGGCAACTGCACTATGGGCGGTTTAAAGGGAATATTCAATAAAGTCTAGTCTAGACAAAACGGCGCCCCGGTGCCAGAAGCTATAAATAAACTGCTTCTCCGATCTGTTCTATATCTGTTTTAGATATATTGTAAGGTTAACGAACATTCACTACCGCATTTGGACATACTCCAACAACTAAAATTTTAAGTATTATGCTTCTTTTAGGAATTAGTTATAAAGTTAAAAGAAATCGTAAAGGTGAAGGTAAATTTTTTCACAAAATGTTAATGTAAGATACTTTTTAACTTATATTGTAATAAGGCCATGATAGCGGTAGTTTCTGTTAATCAAACTACGGTAATCCTCGTTATAACGCAGCCCTTTTATAACGCGATTTCATGTCCCCAGTATAACACGTGTATTACCAAAATTAACACGTGGAATCACCGCATATTTTTGTACTGCGAAATTTGTAATGATTTGTACAGTTTTGCACATATAGCTTCCTTTTATAGTAACTTCAGTATATTACATAGTCCCATTGGATAAGTCTCACTTAGATCCAAATGAATCTTAGAGAGCCATCATCATGAGTAATTTTTATTATTTTGTTTTACTTTTCAACTCTTTGTATTTGTTACGTCATAAGAAATTCAATATTTATAAAATGTTTTTATTTCCTATATATAAAACAAGTTTAGTGAATAAAATTAATAAGTTTTTGTAAGAATACACTAAATCCATCAAATCGCAAATCGGACTTTTTGCCACCAGGCAGTGCCATGACTTTGAGGTTTATGCGCGTTATTACAAAATAAAATGGTTAATAGTTTTAGTTCGCGACGCCACCGGAAGATTATATACGTAAAAAAGATCTAAATGAGGTACATACCCCGTTATGGTCTGTTTTAAAGATAATGTATGAGATCCTCGTAAACAGTCATATCGTGAAAAAGATAAGTAGGTATGCTTACGGTGTATGTTAAAGATTGCTATCGTCGTAGTTGGATTAAGGGGAGCGGAGTGAAGAGGCGTTATCGGGCACATGCGGGTATCAACAAACGTTGTTTATGTACGGCACGATGTGCTGATATGCGGGCTCGCCTCATTAAGACCCATGAGTTTTCGCAATACAAAAAAATTAAGGTAAATTGAAACTGCTGATGTTTTACCACCGAGGTATGTTTGGTTCGGTCCGATACACTTGAAAAGCGCTGTCTTCTGCAACGTAGGAAATCGGAGCCGGAGCCCAAGGTATATATGATATGATTTGCAATAAAACAATATACTTTTTGTTTGCTTTATAACCGATAACGCTTCGATAATTTCGTGAATATTTAACTAAAAAAAAAATATGTTACCTGTAATATTATATCGCTTTTTTTCATGAAACTGTACCGATGAAAAATATGAAGCAAAAATATAAATGACAAAATATTCACTATTTATGTACTGTTAGGGTTGAAAATTTTTGCTTGAAAATTATGGTAAAAAAATATTGATATATAATTATCATAAAAGGTAGAACAATGTGATGATAGTCGGTATGAGAAACACCACTTTGTGCTTGACGCTTTGTAGCAAAATTGTTAGTAATTTCAGTAGCTACATCCTTAAGAGAATAAGGTTTGCATACTAAAATTATAATTGTTTAATAATTTATTTAAACTAGCGCGTGTAAAAAGTCATTAAACTCATTTTTTGGCTGCGTGTAAAAATCCGTTTAGCTCAAAAGTTTTGTTTTTAAATACATATTATACTTTATTTTCGTAACTAGAGCGTATCATTGACGTAGTTGAATAGGTCAGTCATTATTTGCCCCAAAAGTTATAGGTGCTATTTGCTATATATTATAAAATAAATAAGTTATCACATATGGTGAAAAAGTAGTCACACTAAGATGTTAATAGACAATTCTGTTCTCAGCTATTTGATTGTCACCTCGACATGTATGTATATAAAGTGAACCAATTGATATGAGACTGGCAACAGGTTGCACATCACGCAAAGCGTGCACGTAAGACCCTGCAGGTCACACCTGTTCCACAGTTTCGCCATGGTCGACCGATAACAATGCCGACTTGTATAATTGAGCAATTCGGACTCAGGTAAGCACATCTCCGATAAGGATAAGGAGACAGGAAACTGTCGTTTAAAACAGTTTTTAACATATGATAGGGCGGAAATCTGTCCAGTGACAAATTGTCTTATAAGTTGATCGTTAAATATTATTATTCGTGGTTACGGTACAGTTGAAATTTCCCTGATTAGTATCAACCCTGGTATGGTTGACCTTGCTTAGCTAACTGTTACCGATTCTATCGCAGCGTATCATTTCGAAGGACAGCCTCTACAACATTGAATCACAATTTAACCGTGTTAACAAGACTAAACCATAAAAATACTTCTAAATATTACAGCACAAACGAGCATTAATTTATTATTGACTGTGTTACGACGTAACTTAACAATGGCATAATCTTTAGCGTTAAAAGATACATACATACACAAGAAACGGAATTTTCCTTTAAGGTTTAATAGATAATTAGCGAGGTATTAGCTATAATATTATGATAAAGAGTCATAAAACACATCCACAATTTCATTATCAAATAACAACACATTGGTGTGCGCTGTTAGCAGCCTTACTTTTTTTATATATCCTTTATTAACGTGAAGTTGTAAAAACAACGAATTAATTAAAACTTCCAATTGACAACGGTTACTATTCGATACTTAGAACCGTTAAGTGAATATTTTGGATGTTTTGAGTCACCGTCATTCGTTATGCCAATGATTTAAACAAGGTTAAGCGGTTGTGGACATTACTAAGTATGTTGTGGTTTGTTCCCGCAAAGATACGTTACACTAAGCAAGAGAATAAGGCGCCACGAGGAGTTCACGGACACCACGACCGATTGCCTATAGTCTACGAAAACAATAATTATTAATAACTTACATAAATTTAGCATATGTAAAGGTGCTTAACTTTTTAAGTTTTTTCGTAGTTTGTTTTTGATGGATTTAAAATCTACATTTTATTAAGAGATAAGACCAAGGACCGGCAGAACGTTCACCGATGGAAAGTGATAGACCATGACCATGAAGCTCTAGATTGGATGTTCGCAATACCACGTTGCGTTCGCCTTGAGACATGATGTTATGTTTCATTACCTGCTGTTAAGTCTCTTTATTAAGTATAAGTTGTTAATTATTACTAAACAAATATACATATGTTTACACGTTACAATAAGTACAGTTAAAAGCATGAGATAAGTATTTATAAACTTTGTTATGATCAGATATTTCATATTACTGTCATGCGTGGCTTCATAAAAATTCCATCATACTGCAGTTGGATAATATGAAAGATACTTTGTTTTGATCTAAATTATAATCAACTGATTTTAAAACATTTCATCAGTCTAATAGCAAGAAGTTATTGATGTAGCAAAGCGTAGTGTTACTAAACTGATTGCTTTTATAAATCTGTACCTAATTAATACATATGATAAAATATTAGTTATTCAAGTATACGTAGTTAAAATAAAACCGTAGTTTTATGTTAAAGAAAGCTGCAGTGCGCCTTTGGTTGTATTAAAAATTAATGCAATCAGAAAATTCATGTTCCGTAGCCGCATGTAGCCAACCCGGATACAATGAACAACTTGAACTTTAGGGGAGGTCCGAATGGAAAAGGGGATGTTGAACGACGCAATTTTGGTTCATAAATAAAATAGACTTCGCGTTACGTAAATTATACACACGTTCTGCATTTATTCTGTAAAATATTACAGAATAAATTCATGAACATTTCATGTATATACTAAAACTTATTTAATCAATTGCGTTGGAATTAAATTACTCAATGTAAATTTTCACCAAAAAAAATGCATTACGGATCCGGATAATACTAACATATTTACATAAGACAGACATTTCGAGACATGTTTGTTTGAAAGGATAAAACTGAGTAGAGAAAGCTTTAATATGCCCATAAAAATATTACAAATGGTAAATGACCGTAAAAACACTAATTTCTATTAGAAACTTGGTCACACCGTGTAGACGACCTGTGTTATATGAAATTTTATAAATGTAAAGATGAACAAGATTTTTTTATGTCTCTTTACACCAGTAAGGTTCCTAAAGCGCTCTTTTAACCTGCGGAGAGATCTAGTATTTAAACTTAAAACGCAATTAGAAGCGCTGAATGTAATAATTAATGAATTATTTAGTATCGGAGAACGGATTACAAAATGGAGGACAAAAGCATAGAATAGAGCATCTTGCCACGGAGTAACTACCTGCTAAAATTAGCGGTATGTCACATTTGTATGTGACAATCCATCATGCAAGCTAATGGTTGACAGTGGGCTGGTAATAACATGTTTCTTTACGTATGAAAAACTAGTTATTCTATCTATGTAAAACCTAGGTATTTGCGCGATAAAGACGGAATTTTAGTCATTCAAAACGTCATGATCTGAGTATTAATTTTATTAAGGAATATTCTAGAAAAACATTACATAAGAACAGGACAGTTTGCGCAAATAATTAATGATCTTATGCGGCTCCAGTCACGATTAAGTGCAGGCGAATCTGAATCTATACTGCGCTATGCAGGCTTCTTTTATTATGCTTTAAGTGAATGTCTATTGTCATTGTAAAATTGATATAAATTACAAGGCACAAACATATTTCGTAACGAGTTAAATATTGTACAGGTTGTACTGTCACGTTTCTTCTACTACCTTGCAAACTTAACTGTTCACGAACGGAAATTAAGTTACATATACTTTATAATTTCTCAGATAAATCTAATGACTCTCTTAATACTCAAATGTAAAACAAGTATATATGATGAAGAAATATTTTCGTAATTCTAAAATAGTCGAATAAAAAATGTACTATTTTAAAAAATATATTTTTAACAACGTCACAAACCTAACACAAAATTCACTTAATTTTCATGATATAATATATCGGCTAATAACAATATAAGACGGTACTTACCCGAAAAGCTAATTTTTGTTTCGACCGGCATCTTTACTCACACCGTTATAATTGTGTTTGGCCGAATGGAAAGGTTCAAATGTAATTTAAAAAGAAAAATAATTACGATTCGATATTTAAATTTGGAGTGCCGGTTTTTTGGGTTATATGTATAGGGATATGTGAGGTGGATGGATACGCGCGGATCGTTCGCCTGTCGAGTGCGGACTGGCAGGCTGAGCGTTTCCTACGCCCGCGCGCCCGCATTTACACAGGCCCGTGTTTATTTTGTCAGCAGCCCGCCCGCCGCCCGCCAGCCGCCGGCCCGACCGATGGGGCGGATATTGAATAAGGAATACACCGCTAACTGCGCACCACAATTCCCCATAACACAAAACTTACATAAACAAAAGCTTTCTAGCTCGCGGAGTCCGGATCCGCGAGCTCAGGGTCCGATGAAGCTTTCACGGCCATAATAGTGGCCGAAAGC